>OX155957.1:26426862-26556318 GCA_944548615.1 Micropterix aruncella
ATATTTGATAAGGTTTGTAAAGAAATCCGTTTATAGGATGATGTTTTTATTTAAAATAAAATTAGTAAAAGCCACTTAAAAAGTAGCGAATATAACAATATTATACTGTTTTCTACAATATTTCTTTATAATTTTTTAATATTATACAATTTTATATAGGTTTACCCTATTTTGATAACATTATACAATCTTTATTATAAACTCCTCTGCCAGAAATTAAGATTGAAGTTTCTTCTTTCATTTCATTGAGCATATGGAGGTTTTTTATTTTTTATTCGATTTAATGGCTCGTTGATAACAAACTCAGCTAATTGTATCATATTTTAAATGTTGGTAGCATTCGAAATTCGAATTATTTCGTAATGTCACTTTCATTTAGAAAACGGCTTTGCCGAAGTGATCAATAGTTTTATTTTTTACTAGAGCCCAGTGGGGTGGGTGGTAGTGAGTTGTGTTGTTGTTGTTCATTGTATGAAAGGGCACATCTACTTTCATCGTAAACTATGTTAGATAGGTAGAGTAAATAGGTAGGTCGAGTGAGCCCATTCGGTGTTAGTCGCGCTAACGCGGACTGAGTCGAGTCGAGAACGCGCTCATTTTCTTGTTCGACTTTTGCTTTTTACCCGCCTTCCCCTACGTGCCTCGCCACCTTCGATCTTTCGAAATAAATCGAAATCTTCTTCTTTCGAAATCGAGATCTTTCGAAATAATTCGATAGGTAGAGTAAATAGGTAGGTCGAGTGAGCCCATTCAGTGTTAGTCGCGCTAACGCGACTGAGTCGGGTCGAGAACGCGCTCATTTTCTTGTTCGATTTTCAAAATTTTTCAAAATTTCAAAATTTCAAAAATGCCATTTTGTAGAGCTTAAGCGGGGGTGTCGATCTCGCCAAAGACCGCAACGCGTTAGGTTTACTCTATCACGGTGTTTTTCGAAAATGTGATTTTTTGATAACAATTTCGATGTTGAAAATGAAAGTTTATATAAAAAATTTCAAATGTCAAAATTTCAAAAAATGCCATTTTGTAGAGATTACCCAGGCCGTCGTTCTGTCCGAACACAGTAGCGCTATAGGTTTACTCTATCACGATCTTTTTCGAAAAATGTGATTTTTTCATAATAATTTCTATGTTTAAAATGAAAGTTTATATAAAATTTTTCAAAATGTCAAAATTTTCAAAATGCCATTTTGTAGAGATTACCGAGGCCGTCGTTCTGTCCGAACACCGTAGCGCTATAGGTTTACTCTATCATGATCTTTTTCGAAAAATGTGATTTTTTCATAATAATTTCTATGTTTAAAATGAAAGTTTATATAAAATTTTTCAAAATTTCAAAATTTCAAAAATGCCATTTTCTAGAGCTTACCGAGGCCGTCGTTCTGTCCGAACACCGTAGCGCTATAGTTTACTCTGTCACGATCTTTTTCGAAAAATGTGATTTTTTCATAATAATTTCTATGTTTAAAATGAAAGTTTATATAAAATTTTTCAAAATGTCAAAATTTCAAAAATGCCATTTTGTAGAGATTACCCAGGCCGTCGTTCTGTCCGAACACAGTAGCGCTATAGGTTTTACTCTATCACGATCATTTTCGAAAAATGTGATTTTTTCATAATAATTTCTATGTTTAAAATGAAAGTTTATATAAAATTTTTCAAAATGTCAAAATTTTCAAAAAATGCCATTTAGTAGAGCTTAAGCGGGGTGTCGATCTCTCCAAAGACAACAACGCGGTAGGTTTACTCTATCTCGTTGTTTTGTGAAAAATGTGATTTTTTCATAACAATTTCTATGTTCAAAATGAAAGTTTATATAAAAAATTTCAAAATCTCAAAATTTCGAAAATGCCATTTCGTAGAGATTTCAAAGGCCTTCGTTCTGTCCGAACACCGCAACGCGGTAGGTTTACTCTATCTCGTTATTTTGTGAAAAATGTGATTTTTTCATAACAATTTCTATGTTCAAAATGAAAGTTTATATAAAAAATTTCAAAATGTCAAAATTTCGAAAATGCCATTTCGTAGAGATTTCAAAGGCCTTCGGTTCTGTCCGAACACCGCAACGCGGTAGGTTTACTCTATCTCGTTATTTTGTGAAAAATGTGATTTTTTCATAACAATTTCTATGTTCAAAATGAAAGTTTATATAAAAAAATTCAAAATGTCAAAATTTCGAAAATGCCATTTCGTAGAGATTTTAAAGGCCTTCGTTCTGTCCAAACACCCCAACGCGGTAGGTTTACTCTATCTCGTTATTTTGTGAAAAATGTGATTTTTTCATAACAATTTCTATGTTCAAAATGAAAGTTTATATCAAAAAATTTCAAAATGTCAAAATTTCGAAAATGCCATTTCGTAGAGATTTCAAAGGCCTTCGTTCTGTCCGAACACTGCAATGCGGTAGGTTTACTCTATCTCGTTATTTTGTGAAAAATGTGATTTTTTCATAAAAATTTCTATGTTCAAAATGAAAGTTTATATAAAAAATTTCAAAATGTCAAAATTTCGAAAATGCCATTTCGTAGAGATTTCAAAGGCCTTCGTTCTGTCCGAACACCCCAACGCGGTAGGTTTACTCTATCTCGTTATTTTGTGAAAAATGTGATTTTTTCATAACAATTTCTATGTTCAAAATGAAAGTTTATATCAAAAAATTTCAAAATGTCAAAATTTCGAAAATGCCATTTCGTAGAGATTTCAAAGGCCTTCGTTCTGTCCGAACACCGCAACGCGGTAGGTTTACTCTATCTCGTTATTTTGTGAAAAATGTGATTTTTTCATAAAAATTTCTATGTTCAAAATGAAAGTTTATATAAAAAATTTCAAAATGTCAAAATTTCAAAAATGCCATTTTGTAGACCTCACTCGGGGCGTCGATCTCGCATAAGACCGCAACGCAGTAGGTTCGGTCTGTCTCGATCGATATCGGAAAATGTGATTTTTGTACTCGTTGGAAAAATTCAAAATCAAAATTTATATAATTTTTTTTAAAATTTCAAAATTCTGAAAATGCCACTTTGTAGTGCTGGTCGAGGCGCTACATCTCGCCGTAGAACACAACTCGACGGGAGGTCGTCCTCTCTGCGCTAATCGGGTTTTTTCGTAGCCTCGTTTCAAAATCAAAGATGGCGGCCGCACGAAGAAAATTGAAGGAAATTTCAACTTTTAGGAATTTTTCCATAGAGTTGGGGGTATTCGGGTGGAAATGTCCATTGCACAATTTCGGTCCCGCTGCTGCTTCCCAAAGCGTGGGAGCCGAAAAATTACGTTTTTTTTGTAAAAAAATTCCTTTAAAAATTGGGAAAATGGAAAATTTATATGAATTTTTGGAGAAATTCCAATTTTTTTTTTGGCAGTCTCGTAACGGATTTCTTGGACTTCGAGTTGTCACAGACGCGAATCCATTTCGACGTTTTCGATTCGAATTATCGAGGTTTTTGCGGTTTTTTCGTTGTATTTTGAAAATCCAATATGGCGGCGGCGCGAAGGAAATTTGAACTTTTTGGAGTTTTTCCATAGAGAGAAGGGTTTTCGGGTGGAGATGACGGTTGTACAATTACGGTCCCGCGGCTATTTTCCAAAGCGTGGGATCCGAAATATGAAACTTTTTTCGTTTCGAATGCGTTTTTTGGAAAAATTTCAAATTGAAAATTTATATGAATTTTTGGAGAAACTTGAAATTTTTTTTTGCCAATCTCGTAAAGGACGTCTAGGTCTTCGACTTGCAGCAGACGCAAATCCATTCGGACGTTCGTGAGTCGAATTATCGAGGTTTATGTGTTTTTTTGGTGGCATTTTCAAAATCCAATATGGCCGCCGCCCGAAGGAAATTTCAACTTTTCGGGATTTTCCCATAGAGAGACGATTCTCCGGTTGGAAAGAGGCGATGAAAAATTAACAAAAATCAAAAAATGAAAAAAATTTACTCAGCCGAAAATGACACTTTTTTCGTTTTGAGGGCGTTTTTTTGACCAAATTTCAAAGTGAAAATTATTACTAATTTTTGGAGAAACTTAATATTTTTTTTCTGCAATATCGTAAAGGACATGCAGTCTTCGGACTCGACGTAGACGGCCGTCGATTTGGACGTTCTCGATTGCGTCGAATTATCGTGGAAAATGTGCGTTTTTTCGACGTTCTCTAGATGCATTTTCAAAATCCAATATGGCGGCCGGGCGAAGAAAATTTCTACTTTTTGGAGTTTTCCCATAGAGTTGGGGGTGTTCGGGTGGAAGTGTCCGTTGCGCGATTTCGGTCCCGCCGCTGCTTCCCAAAGCGTGGGACGCCGAAAATGACACTTTTTTCGAAAAAAATATTTCCTATCGAAAGTGGAAAAATGGAAAATTTGTATGATTTTTTTGGGAATTTCAAAATTTCAAAAATGCCATTTCGCAGCTCTCACCGAGCCCTTCGATCGCTCCTCGGACCGAAACGCTCCGCTCCTATCCGTTCTCGAGTTATGTCGGTTTCCGCGTTTTCGTCGATGCGTTTTCGAACGCCATTTTGAATTTGAAAATCGAAAAAATTTCAACTTTTCGGAGTTTTTCCATAGACGGAGCGTCGTCGAGATCGAGGCGGTCCGAAAAAAGACTGACCGAATTGAGGAATAAAAAATCGTACAAAGCCGAAAAAAAAAGAGCACTTTTTGAACTTTACGTGCGAAAAAAACGAATAAAACGAACGAATGGACGAAAATAAATTTTTCCACTCGACGCCCCGTCTAATGCAGTGCGATAGTTCCCGTACTTTGCGCGCCCGTAACTCGACGGATAACGGAGATAATCAACCCCGAAGGCCGAAAACGGGCCGTTACCAACTCCCTTTTAGGGTATATGACTAGAGTGGCAAAGAGCCCAGTGGGGTGGGGTGGTAGTGAGTTGTGTTTTTTAGTTTTTCAGTTTTTTTTTTGCACATCTACTCATTGTATGAAAGGGCACATCTACTTTCGTTGTTGTTCATTGTATGAAAGGGCACATCTACTTTCAAGGTAGAGTAAATAGGTAGGTCGAGTGAGCCCATTCGGTGTTAGTCGCGCTAACGCGACTGAGTCGAGTCGAGAACGCGCTCATTTTCTTGTTCGACTTTTGCTTTTTACCCGCCTTCCCCTACGTGCCTCGCCACCTTCGATCTTTCGAAATAAATCTAAATCTTCTTCTTTCGAAATCGAGACCTTTAGAAATAATTCGATAGGTAGAGTAAATAGGTAGGTCGAGTGAGCCCATTCAGTGTTAGTCGCGCTAACGCGACTGAGTCGGGTCGAGAACGCGCTCATTTTCTTGTTCGATTTTCAAAATTTTTCAAAATTTCAAAATTTCAAAAATGCCATTTTGTAGAGATTACCTAGGCCGTCGTTCTGTCCGACCATCGTAGCGCTATAGGTTTACTCTGTCGCGATTTATTTCGAAAAATGTGATTTTTTCATAACAATTTGCAATTTCAAAATGAAAGTTTATATAAAATTTTTCAAAATTTCAAAATTTCAAAAATGCCATTTTGTAGAGCTTAAGCGGGGTGTCGATCTCGCCAAAGACCGCAACGCGTTAGGTTTACTCTATCACGGTCTTTTTCGAAAAATGTGATTTTTTGATAACAATTTCTATGTTGAAAATGAAAGTTTATATAAAAAATTTCAAAATGTCAAAATTTCAAAAATGCCATTTTGTAGAGATTACCGAGGCCGTCGTTCTGTCCGAACACCGTAGCGCTATAGGTTTACTCTATCACGATCTTTTTCGAAAAATGTGATTTTTTTCATAATAATTTCTATGTTTAAAATGAAAGTTTATATAAAATTTTTCAAAATTTCAAAATTTCAAAAATGCCATTTTCTAGAGCTTACCGAGGCCGTCGTTCTGTCCGAACACCGTAGCGCTATAGGTTTACTCTGTCACGATCTTTTTCGAAAAATGTGATTTTTTCATAATAATTTCTATGTTTAAAATTAAAGTTTATATAAAATTTTTCAAAATGTCAAAATTTCAAAAATGCCATTTTGTAGAGCTTAAGCGGGGTGTCGATCTCGCCAAAGACCGCAACGCGGTAGGTTTACTCTATCACGGTCTTTTTCGAAAAATGTGATTTTTTTATAATAATTTCTATGTTCAAAATGAAAGTTTATATAAAAAATTTCAAAATGTCAAAATTTCGAAAATGCCATTTCGTAGAGATTTCAAAGGCCTTCGTTCTGTCCGAACACCGCAACGCGGTAGGTTTACTCTATCTCGTTATTTTGTGAAAAATGTGATTTTTTCATAATAATTTCTATGTTTAAAATGAAATTTTATATAAAATTTTTCAAAATTTCAAAATTTCAAAAATGCCATTTTCTAGAGCTTACCGAGGCCGTCGTTCTGTCCGAACACCGTAGCGCTATAGGTTTACTCTGTCACGATCTTTTTCGAAAAATGTGATTTTTTCATAATAATTTCTATGTTTAAAATTAAAGTTTATATAAAATTTTTCAAAATGTCAAAATTTCAAAAATGCCATTTCGTAGAGCTTAAGCGGGGTGTCGATCTCGCCAAAGACCGCAACGCGGTAGGTTTACTCTATCTCGTTCTTTTGTGAAAAATGTAATTTTTTCATAACAATTTCTATGTTCAAAATGAAAGTTTATATAAAAAATTTCAAAATGTCAAAATTTCGAAAATGCCATTTCGTAGAGATTTCAAAGGCCTTCGTTCTGCCCGAACACCGCAACGCGTTTAATTTACTCTATCACGGTCTTTTTCGAAAAATGTCATTTATTCATAACAATTTCTATGTTCAAAATGAAAGTTTATATAAAAAATTTCAAAATGTCAAAATTTCGAAAATGCCATTTCGTAGAGATTTCAAAGGCCTTCGTTCTGTCCAAATACAGCAACGCGGTAGGTTTACTCTATCTCGTTATTTTGTGAAAAATGTGATTTTTTCATAATAATTTCTATGTTTAAAATGAAATTTTATATAAAATTTTTCAAAATTTCAAAATTTCAAAAATGCCATTTTGTAGAGCTTAAGCGGGGTGTCGATCTCGCCAAAGACCGCAACGCGGTAGGTTTACTCTATCTCGTTATTTTGTGAAAAATGTGATTTTTTCATAATAATTTCTATGTTTAAAATGAAATTTTATATAAAATTTTTCAAAATTTCAAAATTTCAAAAATGCCATTTTGTAGAGCTTAAGCGGGGTGTCGATCTTGCCAAAGACCGCAACGCGGTAGGTTTACTCTATCTCGTTATTTTGTGAAAAATGTGATTGTTTCATAATAATTTCTATGTTTAAAATGAAATTTTATATAAAATTTTTCAAAATTTCAAAATTTCAAAAATGCCATTTTGTAGAGCTTAAGCGGGGTGTCGATCTCGCCAAAGACCGCAACGCGGTAGGTTTACTCTATCTCGTTATTTTGTGAAAAATGTGATTTTTTCATAATAATTTCTATGTTTAAAATGAAATTTTATATAAAATTTTTCAAAATTTAAAAATTTCAAAAATGCCATTTTGTAGAGCTTAAGCGGGGTGTCGATCTCGCCAAAGACCGCAACGCGGTAGGTTTACTCTATCTCGTTATTTTGTGAAAAATGTGATTTTTTCATAACAATTTCTATGTTCAAAATGAAAGTTTATATAAAAAATTTCAAAATGTCAAAATTTCAAAAATGCCATTTCGTAGACCTCACTCGGGGCGTCTATCTCACCTAAGACCGCTACGCGGTAGGTTCGGTCTGTCTCGATCGATATCGGAAAATGTGATTTTTGTACTCGTTGGAAAAATTCAAAATCAAAATTTATATAAATTTTTTCAAAATTTCAAAATTCTGAAAATGCCACTTTGTAGTGCTGGTCGAGGCGCTACATCTCGCCGTAGAACACAACTCGACGGGAGGTCGTCCTCTCTGCGCTAATCGGGTTTTTTCGTAGCCTCGTTTCAAAATCAAAGATGGCGGCCGCACGAAGAAAATTGAAGGAAATTTCAACTTTTAGGAATTTTTCCATAGAGTTGGGGGTATTCGGGTGGAAATGTCCATTGCACAATTTCGGTCCCGCTGCTGCTTCCCAAAGCGTGGGAGCCGAAAAATTACGTTTTTTTTGTAAAAAAATTCCTTTAAAAATTGGGAAAATGGAAAATTTATATGAATTTTTGGAGAAATTCAAATTTTTTTTTTGGCAGTCTCGTAACGGATTTCTCGGACTTCGAGTTGCCACAGACGCGAATCCATTTCGACGTTTTCGATTCGAATTATCGAGGTTTTTGCGGTTTTTTCGTTGTATTTTCAAAATCCAATATGGCGGCGGCGCGAAGGAAATTTCAACTTTTTGGAGTTTTTCCATAGAGAGAAGGGTTTTCGGGTGGACATGTCAGTTGCGGAATTACGGTCCCGCGGCTATTTCCCAAAGCGTGGGATCCGAAAGATGAAACTTTTTTCGTTTCGAATGCGTTTTTTGAAAAAATTTCAAATTGAAAATTTATATGAATTTTTGGAGAAATTTGAAAATTTTTTTTGGCAATCTCGTAAAGGACGTCTAGGTCTTCGTCTTGCCGCAGACGCGAATCCATTCGGACGTTCGTGAGTCGAATTATCGAGGTTTATGTGTTTTTTTGGTGGCATTTTCAAAATCCAATATGGCCGCCGCCCGAAGGAAATTTCCACTTTTCGGGATTTTCCCATAGAGAGACGATTCTCCGGTTGGAAAGAGGCGATGAAAAATTAACAAAAATCAAAAAATGAGAAAAATTTACTCAGCCGAAAATGACACTTTTTTCGTTTTGAGGGCGTTTTTTTGACCAAATTTCAAAGTGAAAATTATTACTAATTTTTGGAGAAACTTAATATTTTTTTTCTGCAATATCGTAAAGGACATGCAGTCCTCGGACTCGCCGTAGACGGCCGTCGATTTGGACGTTCTCGATTGCGTCGAATTATCGTGGAAAATGTGCGTTTTTTCGACGTTCTCTAAATGCATGTTCAAAATCCAATATGGCGGCCGGGCGAAGAAAATTTCTACTTTTTGGAGTTTTCCCATAGAGTTGGGGGTGTTCGGGTGGAAGTGTCTATTGCGCGATTTCGGTCCCGCCGCTGCTTCCCAAAGCGTGGGACGCCGAAAATGACACTTTTTTCGAAAAAAATATTTCCTATCGAAAGTGGAAAAATGGAAAATTTGTATGATTTTTTTGGGAATTTCAAAATTTCAAAAATGCCATTTCGCAGCTCTCGCCGAGCCCTTCGACCGCTCCTCGGACCGAAACGCTCCGCTCCTATCCGTTCTCGAGTTATGTCGGTTTCCGCGTTTTCGTCGATGCGTTTTCGAACGCCATTTTGAATTTGAAAATCGAAAAAATTTCAACTTTTCGGAGTTTTTCCATAGACGGAGCGTCGTCGAGATCGAGGCGGTCCGAAAAAAGACTGACCGAATTGAGGAATAAAAAATCGTACAAAGCCGAAAAAAAAAGAGCACTTTTTGAACTTTACGCGCGAAAAAAACGAATAAAACGAACGAATCGACGAAAATAAATTTTTCCACTCGACGCGCCGTCTAATGCAGTGCGATAGTTCCCGTACTTTGCGCGCCCTTAACTCGATAGATAACGGAGATAATCAACCCCGAAGGCCGAAAACGGGCAGTTACCAACTCCCTTTTAGGGTATATGACTAGAGTGGCAAAGAGCCCAGTGGGGTGGGGTGGTAGTGAGTTGTGTTTTTTAGTTTTTCAGTTTTTTTTTTGCACATCTACTCATTGTATGAAAGGGCACATCTACTTTCGTTGTTGTTCATTGTATGAAAGGGCACATCTACTTTCAAGGTAGAGTAAATAGGTAGGTCGAGTGAGCCCATTCGGTGTTAGTCGCGCTAACGCGACTGAGTCGAGTCGAGAACGCGCTCATTTTCTTGTTCGACTTTTGCTTTTTACCCGCCTTCCCCTACGTGCCTCGCCACCTTCGATCTTTCGAAATAAATCTAAATCTTCTTCTTTCGAAATCGAGACCTTTAGAAATAATTCGATAGGTAGAGTAAATAGGTAGGTCGAGTGAGCCCATTCAGTGTTAGTCGCGCTAACGCGACTGAGTCGGGTCGAGAACGCGCTCATTTTCTTGTTCGATTTTCAAAATTTTTCAAAATTTCAAAATTTCAAAAATGCCATTTTGTAGAGATTACCTAGGCCGTCGTTCTGTCCGACCATCGTAGCGCTATAGGTTTACTCTGTCGCGATTTATTTCGAAAAATGTGATTTTTTCATAACAATTTGCAATTTCAAAATGAAAGTTTATATAAAATTTTTCAAAATTTCAAAATTTCAAAAATGCCATTTTGTAGAGCTTAAGCGGGGTGTCGATCTCGCCAAAGACCGCAACGCGTTAGGTTTACTCTATCACGGTCTTTTTCGAAAAATGTGATTTTTTGATAACAATTTCTATGTTGAAAATGAAAGTTTATATAAAAAATTTCAAAATGTCAAAATTTCAAAAATGCCATTTTGTAGAGATTACCGAGGCCGTCGTTCTGTCCGAACACCGTAGCGCTATAGGTTTACTCTATCACGATCTTTTTCGAAAAATGTGATTTTTTTCATAATAATTTCTATGTTTAAAATGAAAGTTTATATAAAATTTTTCAAAATTTCAAAATTTCAAAAATGCCATTTTCTAGAGCTTACCGAGGCCGTCGTTCTGTCCGAACACCGTAGCGCTATAGGTTTACTCTGTCACGATCTTTTTCGAAAAATGTGATTTTTTCATAATAATTTCTATGTTTAAAATTAAAGTTTATATAAAATTTTTCAAAATGTCAAAATTTCAAAAATGCCATTTTGTAGAGCTTAAGCGGGGTGTCGATCTCGCCAAAGACCGCAACGCGGTAGGTTTACTCTATCACGGTCTTTTTCGAAAAATGTGATTTTTTTATAATAATTTCTATGTTCAAAATGAAAGTTTATATAAAAAATTTCAAAATGTCAAAATTTCGAAAATGCCATTTCGTAGAGATTTCAAAGGCCTTCGTTCTGTCCGAACACCGCAACGCGGTAGGTTTACTCTATCTCGTTATTTTGTGAAAAATGTGATTTTTTCATAATAATTTCTATGTTTAAAATGAAATTTTATATAAAATTTTTCAAAATTTCAAAATTTCAAAAATGCCATTTTCTAGAGCTTACCGAGGCCGTCGTTCTGTCCGAACACCGTAGCGCTATAGGTTTACTCTGTCACGATCTTTTTCGAAAAATGTGATTTTTTCATAATAATTTCTATGTTTAAAATTAAAGTTTATATAAAATTTTTCAAAATGTCAAAATTTCAAAAATGCCATTTCGTAGAGCTTAAGCGGGGTGTCGATCTCGCCAAAGACCGCAACGCGGTAGGTTTACTCTATCTCGTTCTTTTGTGAAAAATGTAATTTTTTCATAACAATTTCTATGTTCAAAATGAAAGTTTATATAAAAAATTTCAAAATGTCAAAATTTCGAAAATGCCATTTCGTAGAGATTTCAAAGGCCTTCGTTCTGCCCGAACACCGCAACGCGTTTAATTTACTCTATCACGGTCTTTTTCGAAAAATGTCATTTATTCATAACAATTTCTATGTTCAAAATGAAAGTTTATATAAAAAATTTCAAAATGTCAAAATTTCGAAAATGCCATTTCGTAGAGATTTCAAAGGCCTTCGTTCTGTCCAAATACAGCAACGCGGTAGGTTTACTCTATCTCGTTATTTTGTGAAAAATGTGATTTTTTCATAATAATTTCTATGTTTAAAATGAAATTTTATATAAAATTTTTCAAAATTTCAAAATTTCAAAAATGCCATTTTGTAGAGCTTAAGCGGGGTGTCGATCTCGCCAAAGACCGCAACGCGGTAGGTTTACTCTATCTCGTTATTTTGTGAAAAATGTGATTTTTTCATAATAATTTCTATGTTTAAAATGAAATTTTATATAAAATTTTTCAAAATTTCAAAATTTCAAAAATGCCATTTTGTAGAGCTTAAGCGGGGTGTCGATCTTGCCAAAGACCGCAACGCGGTAGGTTTACTCTATCTCGTTATTTTGTGAAAAATGTGATTGTTTCATAATAATTTCTATGTTTAAAATGAAATTTTATATAAAATTTTTCAAAATTTCAAAATTTCAAAAATGCCATTTTGTAGAGCTTAAGCGGGGTGTCGATCTCGCCAAAGACCGCAACGCGGTAGGTTTACTCTATCTCGTTATTTTGTGAAAAATGTGATTTTTTCATAATAATTTCTATGTTTAAAATGAAATTTTATATAAAATTTTTCAAAATTTCAAAATTTCAAAAATGCCATTTTGTAGAGCTTAAGCGGGGTGTCGATCTTGCCAAAGACCGCAACGCGGTAGGTTTACTCTATCTCGTTATTTTGTGAAAAATGAGATTTTTTCATAATAATTTCTATGTTTAAAATGAAATTTTATATAAAATTTTTCAAAATTTAAAAATTTCAAAAATGCCATTTTGTAGAGCTTAAGCGGGGTGTCGATCTCGCCAAAGACCGCAACGCGGTAGGTTTACTCTATCTCGTTATTTTGTGAAAAATGTGATTTTTTCATAACAATTTCTATGTTCAAAATGAAAGTTTATATAAAAAATTTCAAAATGTCAAAATTTCAAAAATGCCATTTCGTAGACCTCACTCGGGGCGTCTATCTCACCTAAGACCGCTACGCGGTAGGTTCGGTCTGTCTCGATCGATATCGGAAAATGTGATTTTTGTACTCGTTGGAAAAATTCAAAATCAAAATTTATATAAATTTTTTCAAAATTTCAAAATTCTGAAAATGCCACTTTGTAGTGCTGGTCGAGGCGCTACATCTCGCCGTAGAACACAACTCGACGGGAGGTCGTCCTCTCTGCGCTAATCGGGTTTTTTCGTAGCCTCGTTTCAAAATCAAAGATGGCGGCCGCACGAAGAAAATTGAAGGAAATTTCAACTTTTAGGAATTTTTCCATAGAGTTGGGGGTATTCGGGTGGAAATGTCCATTGCACAATTTCGGTCCCGCTGCTGCTTCCCAAAGCGTGGGAGCCGAAAAATTACGTTTTTTTTGTAAAAAAATTCCTTTAAAAATTGGGAAAATGGAAAATTTATATGAATTTTTGGAGAAATTCAAATTTTTTTTTTGGCAGTCTCGTAACGGATTTCTCGGACTTCGAGTTGCCACAGACGCGAATCCATTTCGACGTTTTCGATTCGAATTATCGAGGTTTTTGCGGTTTTTTCGTTGTATTTTCAAAATCCAATATGGCGGCGGCGCGAAGGAAATTTCAACTTTTTGGAGTTTTTCCATAGAGAGAAGGGTTTTCGGGTGGACATGTCAGTTGCGGAATTACGGTCCCGCGGCTATTTCCCAAAGCGTGGGATCCGAAAGATGAAACTTTTTTCGTTTCGAATGCGTTTTTTGAAAAAATTTCAAATTGAAAATTTATATGAATTTTTGGAGAAATTTGAAAATTTTTTTTGGCAATCTCGTAAAGGACGTCTAGGTCTTCGTCTTGCCGCAGACGCGAATCCATTCGGACGTTCGTGAGTCGAATTATCGAGGTTTATGTGTTTTTTTGGTGGCATTTTCAAAATCCAATATGGCCGCCGCCCGAAGGAAATTTCCACTTTTCGGGATTTTCCCATAGAGAGACGATTCTCCGGTTGGAAAGAGGCGATGAAAAATTAACAAAAATCAAAAAATGAGAAAAATTTACTCAGCCGAAAATGACACTTTTTTCGTTTTGAGGGCGTTTTTTTGACCAAATTTCAAAGTGAAAATTATTACTAATTTTTGGAGAAACTTAATATTTTTTTTCTGCAATATCGTAAAGGACATGCAGTCCTCGGACTCGCCGTAGACGGCCGTCGATTTGGACGTTCTCGATTGCGTCGAATTATCGTGGAAAATGTGCGTTTTTTCGACGTTCTCTAAATGCATGTTCAAAATCCAATATGGCGGCCGGGCGAAGAAAATTTCTACTTTTTGGAGTTTTCCCATAGAGTTGGGGGTGTTCGGGTGGAAGTGTCTATTGCGCGATTTCGGTCCCGCCGCTGCTTCCCAAAGCGTGGGACGCCGAAAATGACACTTTTTTCGAAAAAAATATTTCCTATCGAAAGTGGAAAAATGGAAAATTTGTATGATTTTTTTGGGAATTTCAAAATTTCAAAAATGCCATTTCGCAGCTCTCGCCGAGCCCTTCGACCGCTCCTCGGACCGAAACGCTCCGCTCCTATCCGTTCTCGAGTTATGTCGGTTTCCGCGTTTTCGTCGATGCGTTTTCGAACGCCATTTTGAATTTGAAAATCGAAAAAATTTCAACTTTTCGGAGTTTTTCCATAGACGGAGCGTCGTCGAGATCGAGGCGGTCCGAAAAAAGACTGACCGAATTGAGGAATAAAAAATCGTACAAAGCCGAAAAAAAAAGAGCACTTTTTGAACTTTACGCGCGAAAAAAACGAATAAAACGAACGAATCGACGAAAATAAATTTTTCCACTCGACGCGCCGTCTAATGCAGTGCGATAGTTCCCGTACTTTGCGCGCCCTTAACTCGATAGATAACGGAGATAATCAACCCCGAAGGCCGAAAACGGGCAGTTACCAACTCCCTTTTAGGGTATATGACTAGATCGGAGCGGCACAGAGCCCAGTGGAGTTGTGTTTTTTAGTTTTTTTTTTGAACATCTACTTTTATTGTTACTCATTGTATGAAATGGCACATCTACTTTCGTTGTCGTACATTGTATGAAAGGGCACATCTACTTTCATCGTAAACTATGTTAGATAGGTAGAGTAAATAGGTAGGTCGAGTGAGCCCATTCGGTGTTAGTCGCGCTAACGCGACTGAGTCGAGTCGAGAACGCGCTCATTTTCTTGTTCGACTTTTGCTTTTTACCCGCCTTCCCCTACGTGCCTCGCCACCTTCGATCTTTCGAAATAAATCGAAATCTTCTTCTTTCGAAATCGAGATCTTTCGAAATAATTCGATAGGTAGAGTAAATAGGTAGGTCGAGTGAGCCCATTCAGTGTTAGTCGCGCTAACGCGACTGAGTCGAGTTGAGAACGCGCTAATTTTCTTGTTCGATTTTCAAAATTTTTCAAAATTCAAAATGTCAAAATTTCGAAAATGCCATTTTGTAGAGATTACCAAGGCGGTCGTTCTGTCCGAACATCGTAACGCTATAGGTTTCCTCTATCACGATCTTTTTCGAAAAATGTGATTTTTTCATAATAATTTCTATCTTTAAAATGAAAGTTTATATAAAATTTTTCAAAATGTCAAAATTTCAAAAATGCCATTTTCTAGAGCTTAAGCGGGGTGTCGATCTAGCCGAAGACCGCAACGCGGTAGGTTTACTCTATCTCGTTCTTTTGTGAAAAATGTGATTTTTTCATAACAATTTCTATGTTCAAAATGAAAGTTTATATAAAAAATTTCAAAATGTCAAAATTTCGAAAATGCCATTTTGTAGAGATTACCAAGGCGGTCGTTCTGTCCAAACATCGTAACGCTATAGGTTTCCTCTATCACGATCTTTTTCGAAAAATGTGATTTTTTCATAATAATTTCTATGTTTAAAATGAAAGTTTATATAAAATTTTTCAAAATGTCAAAATTTCAAAAATGCCATTTTGTAGAGCTTAAGCTGGGTGTCGATCTGGCCAAAGACCGCAACGCGGTAGGTTTCCTCTATCACGATCTTTTTCGAAAAATGTCATTTATTCATAACAATTTCTATGTTCAAAATGAAAGTTTATATAAAAAATTTCAAAATGTCAAAATTTCAAAAATGCCATTTTGTAGAGATTACCGAGGCCGTCATTCTGTCCAAACACCGTAATGCGTTAGGTTTACTCTATCATGATCTTTTTCGAAAAATGTGATTTTTTCATAATAATTTCTATGTTTAAAATGAAATTTTATATAAAATTTTTCAAAATGTCAAAATTTCAAAAATTCCGTTTTGTAGAGATTACCGAGGCCGTCATTCTGTCCAAACACCGTAATGCGTTAGGTTTTCTCTATCACGATCTTTTTCAAAAAATGTGATTTTTTCAAAATAATTTCTATGTTTAAAATGAAATTTTATATAAAATTTTTCAAAATGTCAAAATTTCAAAAATTCCATTTTGTAGAGATTACCGAGGCCGTCATTCTGTCCAAACACCGTAATGCGTTAGGTTTTCTCTATCACGATCTTTTTCAAAAAATGTGATTTTTTCATAATAATTTCTATGTTTAAAATGAAATTTTATATAAAATTTTTCAAAATGTCAAAATTTCAAAAATGCCATTTTGTAGAGCGTAAGCGGGGTGTCGATCTCGCCAAAGACCGCAACGCGGTAGGTTTACTCTATCTCGTTCTTTTGTGAAAAATGTGATTTTTTCATAACAATTTCTATGTTCAAAATGAAAGTTTATATAAAAAATTTCAAAATGTCAAAATTTCGAAAATGCCATTTTGTAGAGATTACCAAGGCGGTCGTTCTGTCCGAACATCGTAACGCTATAGGTTTCCTCTATCACGATCTTTTTCGAAAAATGTGATTTTTTCATAATAATTTCTATGTTTAAAATGAAATTTTATATAAAATTTTTCAAAATGTCAAAATTTCAAAAATGCCATTTTGTAGAGCGTAAGCGGGGTGTCGATCTCGCCAAAGACCGCAACGCGGTAGGTTTACTCTATCTCGTTCTTTTGTGAAAAATGTGATTTTTTCATAACAATTTCTATGTTCAAAATGAAAGTTTATATAAAAAATTTCAAAATGTCAAAATTTCGAAAATGCCATTTTGTAGAGATTACCAAGGCGGTCGTTCTGTCCGAACATCGTAACGCTATAGGTTGCCTCTATCACGATCTTTTTCGAAAAATGTGATTTTTTCATAATAATTTCTATGTTTAAAATGAAAGTTTATATAAAATTTTTCAAAATGTCAAAATTTCAAAAATGCCATTTTGTAGAGCTTAAGCTGGGTGTCGATCTGGCCAAAGACCGCAACGCGGTAGGTTTCCTCTATCACGATCTTTTTCGAAAAATGTGATTTTTTCATAATAATTTCTATGTTTAAAATGAAAGTTTATATAAAAAATTTCAAAATGTCAAAATTTCGAAAATGCCATTTCGTAGAGATTTCAAAGGCCTTCGTTCTGTCCGAACACCGCAACGCGTTTAATTTACTCTATCACGGTCTTTTTCGAAAAATGTCATTTATTCATAACAATTTCTATGTTCAAAATGAAAGTTTATATAAAAAATTTCAAAATGTCAAAATTTCAAAAATGCCATTTTGTAGAGTTTACCGAGGCCGTCATTCTGTCCAAACACCGTAATGCGTTAGGTTTACTCTATCATGATCTTTTTCGAAAAATGTGATTTTTTCATAATAATTTCTATGTTTAAAATGAAATTTTATATAAAATTTTTCAAAATGTCAAAATTTCAAAAATTCCGTTTTGTAGAGATTACCGAGGCCGTCATTCTGTCCAAACACCGTAATGCGTTAGGTTTTCTCTATCACGATCTTTTTCAAAAAATGTGATTTTTTCATAATAATTTCTATGTTTAAAATGAAATTTTATATAAAATTTTTCAAAATGTCAAAATTTCAAAAATGCCATTTTGTAGAGCGTAAGCGGGGTGTCGATCTCGCCAAAGACCACAACGCGGTAGGTTCACTCTATCTCGTTCTTTTGTGAAAAATGTGATTTTTTCATAACAATTTCTATGTTCAAAATGAAAGTTTATATAAAAAATTTCAAAATGTCAAAATTTCGAAAATGCCATTTCGTAGAGATTTTAAAGGCCTTCGTTCTGTCCAAACACCCCAACGCGGTAGGTTTACTCTATCTCGTTATTTTGTGAAAAATGTGATTTTTTCATAACAATTTCTATGTTCAAAATGAAAGTTTATATCAAAAAATTTCAAAATGTCAAAATTTCGAAAATGCCATTTCGTAGAGATTTCAAAGGCCTTCGTTCTGTCCGAACACTGCAATGCGGTAGGTTTACTCTATCTCGTTATTTTGTGAAAAATGTGATTTTTTCATAAAAATTTCTATGTTCAAAATGAAAGTTTATATAAAAAATTTCAAAATGTCAAAATTTCGAAAATGCCATTTCGTAGAGATTTCAAAGGCCTTCGTTCTGTCCGAACACCCCAACGCGGTAGGTTTACTCTATCTCGTTATTTTGTGAAAAATGTGATTTTTTCATAACAATTTCTATGTTCAAAATGAAAGTTTATATCAAAAAATTTCAAAATGTCAAAATTTCGAAAATGCCATTTCGTAGAGATTTCAAAGGCCTTCGTTCTTTCCGAACACCGCAACGCGTTTAATTTACTCTATCACGGTCTTTTTCGAAAAATGTCATTTATTCATAACAATTTCTATGTTCAAAATGAAAGTTTATATAAAAAATTTCAAAATGTCAAAATTTCAAAAATGCCATTTTGTAGAGATTACCGAGGCCGTCATTCTGTCCAAACACCGTAATGCGTTAGGTTTACTCTATCATGATCTTTTTCGAAAAATGTGATTTTTTCATAATAATTTCTATGTTTAAAATGAAATTTTATATAAAATTTTTCAAAATGTCAAAATTTCAAAAATTCCGTTTTGTAGAGATTACCGAGGCCGTCATTCTGTCCAAACACCGTAATGCGTTAGGTTTTCTCTATCACGATCTTTTTCAAAAAATGTGATTTTTTCAAAATAATTTCTATGTTTAAAATGAAATTTTATATAAAATTTTTCAAAATGTCAAAATTTCAAAAATTCCATTTTGTAGAGATTACCGAGGCCGTCATTCTGTCCAAACACCGTAATGCGTTAGGTTTTCTCTATCACGATCTTTTTCAAAAAATGTGATTTTTTCATAATAATTTCTATGTTTAAAATGAAATTTTATATAAAATTTTTCAAAATGTCAAAATTTCAAAAATGCCATTTTGTAGAGCGTAAGCGGGGTGTCGATCTCGCCAAAGACCGCAACGCGGTAGGTTTACTCTATCTCGTTCTTTTGTGAAAAATGTGATTTTTTCATAACAATTTCTATGTTCAAAATGAAAGTTTATATAAAAAATTTCAAAATGTCAAAATTTCGAAAATGCCATTTTGTAGAGATTACCAAGGCGGTCGTTCTGTCCGAACACCGTAACGCTATAGGTTTCCTCTATCACGATCTTTTTCGAAAAATGTGATTTTTTCATAATAATTTCTATGTTTAAAATGAAATTTTATATAAAATTTTTCAAAATGTCAAAATTTCAAAAATGCCATTTTGTAGAGCGTAAGCGGGGTGTCGATCTCGCCAAAGACCGCAACGCGGTAGGTTTACTCTATCTCGTTCTTTTGTGAAAAATGTGATTTTTTCATAACAATTTCTATGTTCAAAATGAAAGTTTATATAAAAAATTTCAAAATGTCAAAATTTCGAAAATGCCATTTTGTAGAGATTACCAAGGCGGTCGTTCTGTCCGAACATCGTAACGCTATAGGTTGCCTCTATCACGATCTTTTTCGAAAAATGTGATTTTTTCATAATAATTTCTATGTTTAAAATGAAAGTTTATATAAAATTTTTCAAAATGTCAAAATTTCAAAAATGCCATTTTGTAGAGCTTAAGCTGGGTGTCGATCTGGCCAAAGACCGCAACGCGGTAGGTTTCCTCTATCACGATCTTTTTCGAAAAATGTGATTTTTTCATAATAATTTCTATGTTTAAAATGAAAGTTTATATAAAAAATTTCAAAATGTCAAAATTTCGAAAATGCCATTTCGTAGAGATTTCAAAGGCCTTCGTTCTGTCCGAACACCGCAACGCATTTAATTTACTCTATCACGGTCTTTTTCGAAAAATGTCATTTATTCATAACAATTTCTATGTTCAAAATGAAAGTTTATATAAAAAATTTCAAAATGTCAAAATTTCAAAAATGCCATTTTGTAGAGTTTACCGAGGCCGTCATTCTGTCCAAACACCGTAATGCGTTAGGTTTACTCTATCATGATCTTTTTCGAAAAATGTGATTTTTTCATAATAATTTCTATGTTTAAAATGAAATTTTATATAAAATTTTTCAAAATGTCAAAATTTCAAAAATTCCGTTTTGTAGAGATTACCGAGGCCGTCATTCTGTCCAAACACCGTAATGCGTTAGGTTTTCTCTATCACGATCTTTTTCAAAAAATGTGATTTTTTCATAATAATTTCTATGTTTAAAATGAAATTTTATATAAAATTTTTCAAAATGTCAAAATTTCAAAAATGCCATTTTGTAGAGCGTAAGCGGGGTGTCGATCTCGCCAAAGACCACAACGCGGTAGGTTCACTCTATCTCGTTCTTTTGTGAAAAATGTGATTTTTTCATAACAATTTCTATGTTCAAAATGAAAGTTTATATAAAAAATTTCAAAATGTCAAAATTTCGAAAATGCCATTTCGTAGAGATTTCAAAGGCCTTCGTTCTGTTCGAACACTGCAATGCGGTAGGTTTACTCTATCTCGTTATTTTGTGAAAAATGTGATTTTTTCATAAAAATTTCTATGTTCAAAATGAAAGTTTATATAAAAAATTTCAAAATGTCAAAATTTCGAAAATGCCATTTCGTAGAGATTTCAAAGGCCTTCGTTCTGTCCGAACACCATAACGCGTTTGATTTACTCTATCACGGTCTTTTTCGAAAAATGTGATTTTTTCATAATAATTTCCAAGTTCAAAATGAAAGTTTATATAAAATTTTTCAAAATGTCAAAATTTCGAAAATGCCATTTCGTAGAGATTTCAAAGGCCTTCGTTCTGTCCGAACACCGCAACGCGGTAGGTTTACTCTATCTCGTTATTTTGTGAAAAATGTGATTTTTTCATAAAAATTTCTATGTTCAAAATGAAAGTTTATATAAAAAATTTCAAAATGTCAAAATTTCAAAAATGCCATTTTGTAGACCTCACTCGGGGCGTCGATCTCGCATAAGACCGCAACGCGGTAGGTTCGGTCTGTCTCGATCGATATCGGAAAATGTGATTTTTGTACTCGTTGGAAAAATTCAAAATCAAAATTTATATAATTTTTTTCAAAATTTCAAAATTCTGAAAATGCCACTTTGTAGTGCTGGTCGAGGCGCTACATCTCGCTGTAGAACACAACTCGACGGGAGGTCGTCCTCTCTGCGCTAATCGGGTTTTTTCGTAGCCTCGTTTCAAAATCAAAGATGGCGGCCGCACGAAGAAACTTGAAGGAAATTTCAACTTTTAGGAATTTTTCCATAGAGTTGGGGGTATTCGGGTGGAAATGTCCATTGCACAATTTCGGTCCCGCTGCTGCTTCCCAAAGCGTGGGAGCCGAAAAATTACGTTTTTTTTGTAAAAAAATTCCTTTAAAAATTGGGAAAATGGAAAATTTATATGAATTTTTGGAGAAATTCCAATTTTTTTTTTGGCAGTCTCGTAACGGATTTCTTGGACTTCGAGTTGTCACAGACGCGAATCCATTTCGACGTTTTCGATTCGAATTATCGAGGTTTTTGCGGTTTTTTCGTTGTATTTTGAAAATCCAATATGGCGGCGGCGCGAAGGAAATTTCAACTTTTTGGAGTTTTTCCATAGAGAGAAGGGTTTTCGGATGGAGATGACGGTTGCGCAATTACGGTCCCGCGGCTATTTTCCAAAGCGTGGGATCCGAAAAATGAAACTTTTTTCGTTTCGAATGCGTTTTTTGGAAAAATTTCAAATTGAAAATTTATATGAATTTTTGGAGAAACTTGAAAATTTTTTTTGGCAATCTCGTAAAGGACGTCTAGGTCTTCGAATTGCCGCAGACGCAAATCCATTCGGACGTTCGTGAGTCGAATTATCGAGGTTTATGTGTTTTTTTGGTGGCATTTTCAAAATCCAATATGGCCGCCGCCCGAAGGAAATTTTAACTTTTCGGGATTTTCCCATAGAGAGACGATTCTCCGGTTGGAAAGAGGCGATGAAAAATTAACAAAAATCAAAAAATGAGAAAAATTTACTCAGCCGAAAATGACACTTTTTTCGTTTTGAGGGCGTTTTTTTGACCAAATTTCAAAGTGAAAATTATTACTAATTTTTGGAGAAACTTTATATTTTTTTTCTGCAATATCGTAAAGGACATGCAGTCCTTGGACTCGCCGTAGACGGCCGTCGATTTGGACGTTCTCGATTGCGTCGAATTATCGTGGAAAATGTGCGTTTTTTCGACGTTCTCTAGATGCATGTTCAAAATCCAATATGGCGGCCGGGCGAAGAAAATTTCTACTTTTTGGAGTTTTCCCATAGAGTTGGTGGTGTTCGGGTGGAAGTGTCTATTGCGCGATTTCGGTCCCGCCGCTGCTTCCCAAAGCGTGGGACGCCGAAAATGACACTTTTTTCGAAAAAAATATTTCCTATCGAAAGTGGAAAAATGGAAAATTTGTATGATTTTTTTGGGAATTTCAAAATTTCAAAAATGCCATTTCGCAGCTCTCGCCGAGCCCTCCGATCGCTCCTCGGACCGAAACGCTCCGCTCCTATCCGTTCTCGAGTTATGTCGGTTTCCGCGTTTTCGTCGATGCGTTTTCGAACGCCATTTTGAATTTGAAAATCGAAAAAATTTCAACTTTTCGGAGTTTTTCCATAGACGGAGCGTCGTCGAGATCGAGGCGGTCCGAAAAAAGACTGACCGAATTGAGGAATAAAAAATCGTACAAAGCCGAAAAAAAAAGAGCACTTTTTGAACTTTACGCGCGAAAAAAACGAATAAAACGAACGAACAGACGAAAATAAATTTTTCCACTCGACGCGCCGTCTAATGCGGTGCGATAGTTCCCGTACTTTGCGCGCCCGTAACTCGATAGATAACGGAGATAATCAACCCCGAAGGCCGAAAACGGGCCGTTACCAACTCCCTTTTAGGTAATAGGACTAGAGCCCAGTGGGGTGGGGTGGTAGTGAGTTGTGTTGTTGTTGTTCATTGTATGAAAGGGCACATCTACTTTCATCGTAAACTATGTTAGATAGGTAGAGTAAATAGGTAGGTCGAGTGAGCCCATTCGGTGTTAGTCGCGCTAACGCGACTGAGTCGAGTCGAGAACGCGCTCATTTTCTTGTTCGACTTTTGCTTTTTACCCGCCTTCCCCTACGTGCCTCGCCACCTTCGATCTTTCGAAATAAATCGAAATCTTCTTCTTTCGAAATCGAGATCTTTCGAAATAATTCGATAGGTAGAGTAAATAGGTAGGTCGAGTGAGCCCATTCAGTGTTAGTCGCGCTAACGCGACTGAGTCGGGTCGAGAACGCGCTCATTTTCTTGTTCGATTTTCAAAATTTTTCAAAATTTCAAAATTTCAAAAATGCCATTTTGTAGAGCTTAAGCGGGGTGTCGATCTCGCCAAAGACCGCAACGCGTTAGGTTTACTCTATCACGGTGTTTTTCGAAAAATGTGATTTTTTGATAACAATTTCGATGTTGAAAATGAAAGTTTATATAAAAAATTTCAAAATGTCAAAATTTCAAAAATGCCATTTTGTAGAGATTACCCAGGCCGTCGTTCTGTCCGAACACAGTAGCGCTATAGGTTTACTCTATCACGATCTTTTTCGAAAAATGTGATTTTTTCATAATAATTTCTATGTTTAAAATGAAAGTTTATATAAAATTTTTCAAAATGTCAAAATTTCAAAAATGCCATTTTGTAGAGATTACCGAGGCCGTCGTTCTGTCCGAACACCGTAGCGCTATAGGTTTACTCTATCATGATCTTTTTCGAAAAATGTGATTTTTTCATAATAATTTCTATGTTTAAAATGAAAGTTTATATAAAATTTTTCAAAATTTCAAAATTTCAAAAATGCCATTTTCTAGAGCTTACCGAGGCCGTCGTTCTGTCCGAACACCGTAGCGCTATAGGTTTACTCTGTCACGATCTTTTTCGAAAAATGTGATTTTTTCATAATAATTTCTATGTTTAAAATGAAAGTTTATATAAAATTTTTCAAAATGTCAAAATTTCAAAAATGCCATTTTGTAGAGATTACCCAGGCCGTCGTTCTGTCCGAACACAGTAGCGCTATAGGTTTACTCTATCACGATCATTTTCGAAAAATGTGATTTTTTCATAATAATTTCTATGTTTAAAATGAAAGTTTATATAAAATTTTTCAAAATGTCAAAATTTCAAAAATGCCATTTAGTAGAGCTTAAGCGGGGTGTCGATCTCTCCAAAGACAACAACGCGGTAGGTTTACTCTATCTCGTTGTTTTGTGAAAAATGTGATTTTTTCATAACAATTTCTATGTTCAAAATGAAAGTTTATATAAAAAATTTCAAAATCTCAAAATTTCGAAAATGCCATTTCGTAGAGATTTCAAAGGCCTTCGTTCTGTCCGAACACCGCAACGCGGTAGGTTTACTCTATCTCGTTATTTTGTGAAAAATGTGATTTTTTCATAACAATTTCTATGTTCAAAATGAAAGTTTATATAAAAAATTTCAAAATGTCAAAATTTCGAAAATGCCATTTCGTAGAGATTTCAAAGGCCTTCGTTCTGTCCGAACACCGCAACGCGGTAGGTTTACTCTATCTCGTTATTTTGTGAAAAATGTGATTTTTTCATAACAATTTCTATGTTCAAAATGAAAGTTTATATAAAAAATTTCAAAATGTCAAAATTTCGAAAATGCCATTTCGTAGAGATTTTAAAGGCCTTCGTTCTGTCCAAACACCCCAACGCGGTAGGTTTACTCTATCTCGTTATTTTGTGAAAAATGTGATTTTTTCATAACAATTTCTATGTTCAAAATGAAAGTTTATATCAAAAAATTTCAAAATGTCAAAATTTCGAAAATGCCATTTCGTAGAGATTTCAAAGGCCTTCGTTCTGTCCGAACACTGCAATGCGGTAGGTTTACTCTATCTCGTTATTTTGTGAAAAATGTGATTTTTTCATAAAAATTTCTATGTTCAAAATGAAAGTTTATATAAAAAATTTCAAAATGTCAAAATTTCGAAAATGCCATTTCGTAGAGATTTCAAAGGCCTTCGTTCTGTCCGAACACCCCAACGCGGTAGGTTTACTCTATCTCGTTATTTTGTGAAAAATGTGATTTTTTCATAACAATTTCTATGTTCAAAATGAAAGTTTATATCAAAAAATTTCAAAATGTCAAAATTTCGAAAATGCCATTTCGTAGAGATTTCAAAGGCCTTCGTTCTGTCCGAACACCGCAACGCGGTAGGTTTACTCTATCTCGTTATTTTGTGAAAAATGTGATTTTTTTTTTCCATTTCGAGTCGAGTCGGGTCGAGAACGCGCTCATTTTCTTGTTCGATTTTCAAAATTTTTCAAAATTTCAAAATTTCAAAAATGCCATTTTGTAGAGATTACCTAGGCCGTCGTTCTGTCCGACCATCGTAGCGCTATAGGTTTACTCTGTCGCGATTTATTTCGAAAAATGTGATTTTTTCATAACAATTTGCAATTTCAAAATGAAAGTTTATATAAAATTTTTCAAAATTTCAAAATTTCAAAAATGCCATTTTGTAGAGCTTAAGCGGGGTGTCGATCTCGCCAAAGACCGCAACGCGTTAGGTTTACTCTATCACGGTCTTTTTCGAAAAATGTGATTTTTTGATAACAATTTCTATGTTGAAAATGAAAGTTTATATAAAAAATTTCAAAATGTCAAAATTTCAAAAATGCCATTTTGTAGAGATTACCGAGGCCGTCGTTCTGTCCGAACACCGTAGCGCTATAGGTTTACTCTATCACGATCTTTTTCGAAAAATGTGATTTTTTTCATAATAATTTCTATGTTTAAAATGAAAGTTTATATAAAATTTTTCAAAATTTCAAAATTTCAAAAATGCCATTTTCTAGAGCTTACCGAGGCCGTCGTTCTGTCCGAACACCGTAGCGCTATAGGTTTACTCTGTCACGATCTTTTTCGAAAAATGTGATTTTTTCATAATAATTTCTATGTTTAAAATTAAAGTTTATATAAAATTTTTCAAAATGTCAAAATTTCAAAAATGCCATTTTGTAGAGCTTAAGCGGGGTGTCGATCTCGCCAAAGACCGCAACGCGGTAGGTTTACTCTATCACGGTCTTTTTCGAAAAATGTGATTTTTTTATAATAATTTCTATGTTCAAAATGAAAGTTTATATAAAAAATTTCAAAATGTCAAAATTTCGAAAATGCCATTTCGTAGAGATTTCAAAGGCCTTCGTTCTGTCCGAACACCGCAACGCGGTAGGTTTACTCTATCTCGTTATTTTGTGAAAAATGTGATTTTTTCATAATAATTTCTATGTTTAAAATGAAATTTTATATAAAATTTTTCAAAATTTCAAAATTTCAAAAATGCCATTTTCTAGAGCTTACCGAGGCCGTCGTTCTGTCCGAACACCGTAGCGCTATAGGTTTACTCTGTCACGATCTTTTTCGAAAAATGTGATTTTTTCATAATAATTTCTATGTTTAAAATTAAAGTTTATATAAAATTTTTCAAAATGTCAAAATTTCAAAAATGCCATTTCGTAGAGCTTAAGCGGGGTGTCGATCTCGCCAAAGACCGCAACGCGGTAGGTTTACTCTATCTCGTTCTTTTGTGAAAAATGTAATTTTTTCATAACAATTTCTATGTTCAAAATGAAAGTTTATATAAAAAATTTCAAAATGTCAAAATTTCGAAAATGCCATTTCGTAGAGATTTCAAAGGCCTTCGTTCTGCCCGAACACCGCAACGCGTTTAATTTACTCTATCACGGTCTTTTTCGAAAAATGTCATTTATTCATAACAATTTCTATGTTCAAAATGAAAGTTTATATAAAAAATTTCAAAATGTCAAAATTTCGAAAATGCCATTTCGTAGAGATTTCAAAGGCCTTCGTTCTGTCCAAATACAGCAACGCGGTAGGTTTACTCTATCTCGTTATTTTGTGAAAAATGTGATTTTTTCATAATAATTTCTATGTTTAAAATGAAATTTTATATAAAATTTTTCAAAATTTCAAAATTTCAAAAATGCCATTTTGTAGAGCTTAAGCGGGGTGTCGATCTCGCCAAAGACCGCAACGCGGTAGGTTTACTCTATCTCGTTATTTTGTGAAAAATGTGATTTTTTCATAATAATTTCTATGTTTAAAATGAAATTTTATATAAAATTTTTCAAAATTTCAAAATTTCAAAAATGCCATTTTGTAGAGCTTAAGCGGGGTGTCGATCTTGCCAAAGACCGCAACGCGGTAGGTTTACTCTATCTCGTTATTTTGTGAAAAATGTGATTGTTTCATAATAATTTCTATGTTTAAAATGAAATTTTATATAAAATTTTTCAAAATTTCAAAATTTCAAAAATGCCATTTTGTAGAGCTTAAGCGGGGTGTCGATCTCGCCAAAGACCGCAACGCGGTAGGTTTACTCTATCTCGTTATTTTGTGAAAAATGTGATTTTTTCATAATAATTTCTATGTTTAAAATGAAATTTTATATAAAATTTTTCAAAATTTCAAAATTTCAAAAATGCCATTTTGTAGAGCTTAAGCGGGGTGTCGATCTTGCCAAAGACCGCAACGCGGTAGGTTTACTCTATCTCGTTATTTTGTGAAAAATGAGATTTTTTCATAATAATTTCTATGTTTAAAATGAAATTTTATATAAAATTTTTCAAAATTTAAAAATTTCAAAAATGCCATTTTGTAGAGCTTAAGCGGGGTGTCGATCTCGCCAAAGACCGCAACGCGGTAGGTTTACTCTATCTCGTTATTTTGTGAAAAATGTGATTTTTTCATAACAATTTCTATGTTCAAAATGAAAGTTTATATAAAAAATTTCAAAATGTCAAAATTTCAAAAATGCCATTTCGTAGACCTCACTCGGGGCGTCTATCTCACCTAAGACCGCTACGCGGTAGGTTCGGTCTGTCTCGATCGATATCGGAAAATGTGATTTTTGTACTCGTTGGAAAAATTCAAAATCAAAATTTATATAAATTTTTTCAAAATTTCAAAATTCTGAAAATGCCACTTTGTAGTGCTGGTCGAGGCGCTACATCTCGCCGTAGAACACAACTCGACGGGAGGTCGTCCTCTCTGCGCTAATCGGGTTTTTTCGTAGCCTCGTTTCAAAATCAAAGATGGCGGCCGCACGAAGAAAATTGAAGGAAATTTCAACTTTTAGGAATTTTTCCATAGAGTTGGGGGTATTCGGGTGGAAATGTCCATTGCACAATTTCGGTCCCGCTGCTGCTTCCCAAAGCGTGGGAGCCGAAAAATTACGTTTTTTTTGTAAAAAAATTCCTTTAAAAATTGGGAAAATGGAAAATTTATATGAATTTTTGGAGAAATTCAAATTTTTTTTTTGGCAGTCTCGTAACGGATTTCTCGGACTTCGAGTTGCCACAGACGCGAATCCATTTCGACGTTTTCGATTCGAATTATCGAGGTTTTTGCGGTTTTTTCGTTGTATTTTCAAAATCCAATATGGCGGCGGCGCGAAGGAAATTTCAACTTTTTGGAGTTTTTCCATAGAGAGAAGGGTTTTCGGGTGGACATGTCAGTTGCGGAATTACGGTCCCGCGGCTATTTCCCAAAGCGTGGGATCCGAAAGATGAAACTTTTTTCGTTTCGAATGCGTTTTTTGAAAAAATTTCAAATTGAAAATTTATATGAATTTTTGGAGAAATTTGAAAATTTTTTTTGGCAATCTCGTAAAGGACGTCTAGGTCTTCGTCTTGCCGCAGACGCGAATCCATTCGGACGTTCGTGAGTCGAATTATCGAGGTTTATGTGTTTTTTTGGTGGCATTTTCAAAATCCAATATGGCCGCCGCCCGAAGGAAATTTCCACTTTTCGGGATTTTCCCATAGAGAGACGATTCTCCGGTTGGAAAGAGGCGATGAAAAATTAACAAAAATCAAAAAATGAGAAAAATTTACTCAGCCGAAAATGACACTTTTTTCGTTTTGAGGGCGTTTTTTTGACCAAATTTCAAAGTGAAAATTATTACTAATTTTTGGAGAAACTTAATATTTTTTTTCTGCAATATCGTAAAGGACATGCAGTCCTCGGACTCGCCGTAGACGGCCGTCGATTTGGACGTTCTCGATTGCGTCGAATTATCGTGGAAAATGTGCGTTTTTTCGACGTTCTCTAAATGCATGTTCAAAATCCAATATGGCGGCCGGGCGAAGAAAATTTCTACTTTTTGGAGTTTTCCCATAGAGTTGGGGGTGTTCGGGTGGAAGTGTCTATTGCGCGATTTCGGTCCCGCCGCTGCTTCCCAAAGCGTGGGACGCCGAAAATGACACTTTTTTCGAAAAAAATATTTCCTATCGAAAGTGGAAAAATGGAAAATTTGTATGATTTTTTTGGGAATTTCAAAATTTCAAAAATGCCATTTCGCAGCTCTCGCCGAGCCCTTCGACCGCTCCTCGGACCGAAACGCTCCGCTCCTATCCGTTCTCGAGTTATGTCGGTTTCCGCGTTTTCGTCGATGCGTTTTCGAACGCCATTTTGAATTTGAAAATCGAAAAAATTTCAACTTTTCGGAGTTTTTCCATAGACGGAGCGTCGTCGAGATCGAGGCGGTCCGAAAAAAGACTGACCGAATTGAGGAATAAAAAATCGTACAAAGCCGAAAAAAAAAGAGCACTTTTTGAACTTTACGCGCGAAAAAAACGAATAAAACGAACGAATCGACGAAAATAAATTTTTCCACTCGACGCGCCGTCTAATGCAGTGCGATAGTTCCCGTACTTTGCGCGCCCTTAACTCGATAGATAACGGAGATAATCAACCCCGAAGGCCGAAAACGGGCAGTTACCAACTCCCTTTTAGGGTATATGACTAGAGTGGCAAAGAGCCCAGTGGGGTGGGGTGGTAGTGAGTTGTGTTTTTTAGTTTTTCAGTTTTTTTTTTGCACATCTACTCATTGTATGAAAGGGCACATCTACTTTCGTTGTTGTTCATTGTATGAAAGGGCACATCTACTTTCAAGGTAGAGTAAATAGGTAGGTCGAGTGAGCCCATTCGGTGTTAGTCGCGCTAACGCGACTGAGTCGAGTCGAGAACGCGCTCATTTTCTTGTTCGACTTTTGCTTTTTACCCGCCTTCCCCTACGTGCCTCGCCACCTTCGATCTTTCGAAATAAATCTAAATCTTCTTCTTTCGAAATCGAGACCTTTAGAAATAATTCGATAGGTAGAGTAAATAGGTAGGTCGAGTGAGCCCATTCAGTGTTAGTCGCGCTAACGCGACTGAGTCGGGTCGAGAACGCGCTCATTTTCTTGTTCGATTTTCAAAATTTTTCAAAATTTCAAAATTTCAAAAATGCCATTTTGTAGAGATTACCTAGGCCGTCGTTCTGTCCGACCATCGTAGCGCTATAGGTTTACTCTGTCGCGATTTATTTCGAAAAATGTGATTTTTTCATAACAATTTGCAATTTCAAAATGAAAGTTTATATAAAATTTTTCAAAATTTCAAAATTTCAAAAATGCCATTTTGTAGAGCTTAAGCGGGGTGTCGATCTCGCCAAAGACCGCAACGCGTTAGGTTTACTCTATCACGGTCTTTTTCGAAAAATGTGATTTTTTGATAACAATTTCTATGTTGAAAATGAAAGTTTATATAAAAAATTTCAAAATGTCAAAATTTCAAAAATGCCATTTTGTAGAGATTACCGAGGCCGTCGTTCTGTCCGAACACCGTAGCGCTATAGGTTTACTCTATCACGATCTTTTTCGAAAAATGTGATTTTTTTCATAATAATTTCTATGTTTAAAATGAAAGTTTATATAAAATTTTTCAAAATTTCAAAATTTCAAAAATGCCATTTTCTAGAGCTTACCGAGGCCGTCGTTCTGTCCGAACACCGTAGCGCTATAGGTTTACTCTGTCACGATCTTTTTCGAAAAATGTGATTTTTTCATAATAATTTCTATGTTTAAAATTAAAGTTTATATAAAATTTTTCAAAATGTCAAAATTTCAAAAATGCCATTTTGTAGAGCTTAAGCGGGGTGTCGATCTCGCCAAAGACCGCAACGCGGTAGGTTTACTCTATCACGGTCTTTTTCGAAAAATGTGATTTTTTTATAATAATTTCTATGTTCAAAATGAAAGTTTATATAAAAAATTTCAAAATGTCAAAATTTCGAAAATGCCATTTCGTAGAGATTTCAAAGGCCTTCGTTCTGTCCGAACACCGCAACGCGGTAGGTTTACTCTATCTCGTTATTTTGTGAAAAATGTGATTTTTTCATAATAATTTCTATGTTTAAAATGAAATTTTATATAAAATTTTTCAAAATTTCAAAATTTCAAAAATGCCATTTTCTAGAGCTTACCGAGGCCGTCGTTCTGTCCGAACACCGTAGCGCTATAGGTTTACTCTGTCACGATCTTTTTCGAAAAATGTGATTTTTTCATAATAATTTCTATGTTTAAAATTAAAGTTTATATAAAATTTTTCAAAATGTCAAAATTTCAAAAATGCCATTTCGTAGAGCTTAAGCGGGGTGTCGATCTCGCCAAAGACCGCAACGCGGTAGGTTTACTCTATCTCGTTCTTTTGTGAAAAATGTAATTTTTTCATAACAATTTCTATGTTCAAAATGAAAGTTTATATAAAAAATTTCAAAATGTCAAAATTTCGAAAATGCCATTTCGTAGAGATTTCAAAGGCCTTCGTTCTGCCCGAACACCGCAACGCGTTTAATTTACTCTATCACGGTCTTTTTCGAAAAATGTCATTTATTCATAACAATTTCTATGTTCAAAATGAAAGTTTATATAAAAAATTTCAAAATGTCAAAATTTCGAAAATGCCATTTCGTAGAGATTTCAAAGGCCTTCGTTCTGTCCAAATACAGCAACGCGGTAGGTTTACTCTATCTCGTTATTTTGTGAAAAATGTGATTTTTTCATAATAATTTCTATGTTTAAAATGAAATTTTATATAAAATTTTTCAAAATTTCAAAATTTCAAAAATGCCATTTTGTAGAGCTTAAGCGGGGTGTCGATCTCGCCAAAGACCGCAACGCGGTAGGTTTACTCTATCTCGTTATTTTGTGAAAAATGTGATTTTTTCATAATAATTTCTATGTTTAAAATGAAATTTTATATAAAATTTTTCAAAATTTCAAAATTTCAAAAATGCCATTTTGTAGAGCTTAAGCGGGGTGTCGATCTTGCCAAAGACCGCAACGCGGTAGGTTTACTCTATCTCGTTATTTTGTGAAAAATGTGATTGTTTCATAATAATTTCTATGTTTAAAATGAAATTTTATATAAAATTTTTCAAAATTTCAAAATTTCAAAAATGCCATTTTGTAGAGCTTAAGCGGGGTGTCGATCTCGCCAAAGACCGCAACGCGGTAGGTTTACTCTATCTCGTTATTTTGTGAAAAATGTGATTTTTTCATAATAATTTCTATGTTTAAAATGAAATTTTATATAAAATTTTTCAAAATTTCAAAATTTCAAAAATGCCATTTTGTAGAGCTTAAGCGGGGTGTCGATCTTGCCAAAGACCGCAACGCGGTAGGTTTACTCTATCTCGTTATTTTGTGAAAAATGAGATTTTTTCATAATAATTTCTATGTTTAAAATGAAATTTTATATAAAATTTTTCAAAATTTAAAAATTTCAAAAATGCCATTTTGTAGAGCTTAAGCGGGGTGTCGATCTCGCCAAAGACCGCAACGCGGTAGGTTTACTCTATCTCGTTATTTTGTGAAAAATGTGATTTTTTCATAACAATTTCTATGTTCAAAATGAAAGTTTATATAAAAAATTTCAAAATGTCAAAATTTCAAAAATGCCATTTCGTAGACCTCACTCGGGGCGTCTATCTCACCTAAGACCGCTACGCGGTAGGTTCGGTCTGTCTCGATCGATATCGGAAAATGTGATTTTTGTACTCGTTGGAAAAATTCAAAATCAAAATTTATATAAATTTTTTCAAAATTTCAAAATTCTGAAAATGCCACTTTGTAGTGCTGGTCGAGGCGCTACATCTCGCCGTAGAACACAACTCGACGGGAGGTCGTCCTCTCTGCGCTAATCGGGTTTTTTCGTAGCCTCGTTTCAAAATCAAAGATGGCGGCCGCACGAAGAAAATTGAAGGAAATTTCAACTTTTAGGAATTTTTCCATAGAGTTGGGGGTATTCGGGTGGAAATGTCCATTGCACAATTTCGGTCCCGCTGCTGCTTCCCAAAGCGTGGGAGCCGAAAAATTACGTTTTTTTTGTAAAAAAATTCCTTTAAAAATTGGGAAAATGGAAAATTTATATGAATTTTTGGAGAAATTCAAATTTTTTTTTTGGCAGTCTCGTAACGGATTTCTCGGACTTCGAGTTGCCACAGACGCGAATCCATTTCGACGTTTTCGATTCGAATTATCGAGGTTTTTGCGGTTTTTTCGTTGTATTTTCAAAATCCAATATGGCGGCGGCGCGAAGGAAATTTCAACTTTTTGGAGTTTTTCCATAGAGAGAAGGGTTTTCGGGTGGACATGTCAGTTGCGGAATTACGGTCCCGCGGCTATTTCCCAAAGCGTGGGATCCGAAAGATGAAACTTTTTTCGTTTCGAATGCGTTTTTTGAAAAAATTTCAAATTGAAAATTTATATGAATTTTTGGAGAAATTTGAAAATTTTTTTTGGCAATCTCGTAAAGGACGTCTAGGTCTTCGTCTTGCCGCAGACGCGAATCCATTCGGACGTTCGTGAGTCGAATTATCGAGGTTTATGTGTTTTTTTGGTGGCATTTTCAAAATCCAATATGGCCGCCGCCCGAAGGAAATTTCCACTTTTCGGGATTTTCCCATAGAGAGACGATTCTCCGGTTGGAAAGAGGCGATGAAAAATTAACAAAAATCAAAAAATGAGAAAAATTTACTCAGCCGAAAATGACACTTTTTTCGTTTTGAGGGCGTTTTTTTGACCAAATTTCAAAGTGAAAATTATTACTAATTTTTGGAGAAACTTAATATTTTTTTTCTGCAATATCGTAAAGGACATGCAGTCCTCGGACTCGCCGTAGACGGCCGTCGATTTGGACGTTCTCGATTGCGTCGAATTATCGTGGAAAATGTGCGTTTTTTCGACGTTCTCTAAATGCATGTTCAAAATCCAATATGGCGGCCGGGCGAAGAAAATTTCTACTTTTTGGAGTTTTCCCATAGAGTTGGGGGTGTTCGGGTGGAAGTGTCTATTGCGCGATTTCGGTCCCGCCGCTGCTTCCCAAAGCGTGGGACGCCGAAAATGACACTTTTTTCGAAAAAAATATTTCCTATCGAAAGTGGAAAAATGGAAAATTTGTATGATTTTTTTGGGAATTTCAAAATTTCAAAAATGCCATTTCGCAGCTCTCGCCGAGCCCTTCGACCGCTCCTCGGACCGAAACGCTCCGCTCCTATCCGTTCTCGAGTTATGTCGGTTTCCGCGTTTTCGTCGATGCGTTTTCGAACGCCATTTTGAATTTGAAAATCGAAAAAATTTCAACTTTTCGGAGTTTTTCCATAGACGGAGCGTCGTCGAGATCGAGGCGGTCCGAAAAAAGACTGACCGAATTGAGGAATAAAAAATCGTACAAAGCCGAAAAAAAAAGAGCACTTTTTGAACTTTACGCGCGAAAAAAACGAATAAAACGAACGAATCGACGAAAATAAATTTTTCCACTCGACGCGCCGTCTAATGCAGTGCGATAGTTCCCGTACTTTGCGCGCCCTTAACTCGATAGATAACGGAGATAATCAACCCCGAAGGCCGAAAACGGGCAGTTACCAACTCCCTTTTAGGGTATATGATTTTTTCGCTTAATTCGTCTCAATTGAAGGCATTCTGTGTTGCATAAGGATAAGCCCTATTTATGAGATATATGGATGAATAGTGATCGTTAGTCGACTGCAAAAGGACCTTTAAACTTACATTGCACCGTCGAAAGTCGTGCACATCCGTAAGTATATCTCATTCAAACATAAGCATTTCCCAATACAAGCTGGGATTTCCTTCGCTACTTTTTAAGTGGCTTTTACTAATTTTATTTTAAATAAAAACATCATCCTATAAACGGATTTCTTTACAAACCTTATCAAATATAACAATATTATACTGTTTTCTACAATATATCCTGTATAATATAATAACAATAATATCCAATTTTTTAATATTATACAATTTTATATAGGTTAACCCTATTTTGATAACATTATACAATCTTTATTATAAACTCCTCTGCCAGAAATTAAGATTGAAGTTTCTTCTTTCATTTCATTGAGCATATGGAGGTTTTTTTATTTTTTATTCGATTTAATGGCTCGTTGATAACAAACTCAGCTAATTGTATCATATTTTAAATGTTGGTAGCATTCGAAATTCGAATTATTTCGTAATGTCACTTTCATTTAGAAAACGGCTTTGCCGAAGTGATCAATAGTTTTATTTTTTATTTTTTCGCTTAATTCGTCTCAATTGAAGGCATTTTGTGTTGCATAAGGATAAGCCCTATTTATGAGATATATGGATGAATAGTGATCGTTAGTCGACTGCAAAAGGACCTTTAAACTTACATTGCACCGTCGAAAGTCGTGCACATCCGTAAGTAGGTATATCTCATTCAAACATAAGCATTTCCCAATACAAGCTGGGATTTCCTTCGCTACTTTTTAAGTGGCTTTCACTAATTTTATTTTAAATAAAAACATCATCCTATAAACGGATTTCTGTACAAACCTTATCAAATATAACAATATTATACTGTTTTCTACAATATTTCTTTACAATTTTTTAATATTATACAATTTTATATAGGTTTACCCTATTTTGATAACATACAATCTTTATTATAAACTCCTCTGCCAGAAATTAAGATTGAAGTTTCTTCTTTCATTTCATTGAGCATATGGAGGTTTTTTTATTTTTTATTCGATTTAATGGCTCGTTGATAACAAACTCAGCTAATTGTATCATATTTTAAATGTTGGTAGCATTCGAAATTCGAATTATTTCGTAATGTCACTTTCATTTAGAAAACGGCTTTGCCGAAGTGATCAATAGTTTTATTTTTTATTTTTTCGCTTAATTCGTCTCAATTGAAGGCATTTTGTGTTGCATAAGGATAAGCCCTATTTATGAGATATATGGATGAATAGTGATCGTTAGTCGACTGCAAAAGGACCTTTAAACTTACATTGCACCGTCGAAAGTCGTGCACATCCGTAAGTATATCTCATTCAAACATAAGCATTTCCCAATACAAGCTGGGATTTCCTTCGCTACTTTTTAAGTGGCTTTTACTAATTTTATTTTAAATTAAAACATCATCCTATAAACGGATTTCTTATATACATATATATATATATAAATATATATATATATATATATATATATATATATATATATATATATATATATATATATATATATATATATATATATATATATATATATATATATATATATATATATCTATATATATATATCATATATATATATCATCCTATAAACGGATTTCTTATATACATATATATATATATATATATATATATATATATATATATATATATATATATATATATATATATATATATAAATATATATATATATATATATATATATATATATATATATATATATATATATATATATATATATATATATATATATATATATATATATATATATATATATATATATATATATATATATATATATAGTTATATTTGATAAGGTTTGTGTATATATATATATATATATATATATATATATATATATATATATATATATATATATATATATATATATATATATATATATATATATATATATATATATATATATATATATATATATATATATATATATATATATATATATATATATATATATATATATATATATCCTTTTTAGAATTGATCAATAACATGATTATAAAGTAAATAATTATAAAAGCCACTTACATCGTGACGAAGGATTCCCTTGATCGGATTCGGGAATGCTTTAGGTGTTAACGAGAATGATGAATGCCTCTCACTTGCGGAAAGAGGAGTAGGTTTAAGTTGGGCCCATTTTTCAACTAGTAAACGCTCACCCTTCATCCAATTATCTCAAAAATTAAGCTACAATCCTTCTTTATACGTAAACTTGAGATAATTGGATGAAGGGTGAGCGTTTACTAGTTGAAAAATGGGCCCAACTTAAACCTACTCCTCTTTCCGCAAGTGAGAGGCATTCATCATTCTCGTTAACACCTAAAGCATTCCCGAATCCGATCAAGGGAATCCTTCGTCACGATGTAAGTGGCTTTTATAATTATTTACTTTATAATCATGTTATTGATCAATTCTAAAAAGGATATATACACAAAACTATCAAATATTTCAATATATATATATATATATATATATATATATATATATATATATATATATATATATATATATATATATATATATATATATATATATATATATATATATATATATATATATATATATATATATATATATATATATATATATATATATATATATATATATATATATATATATATATATATATATATATATATATATATATATATATATATATATATATATATATATATATATATATATATATATATATATATATATATATATATATATATATATATATATATATATATATATATATATATATATATATATATATATATATATATATATATATTTATATTTATATATATATATATATATATTTTATATAAACATATAATCAAAATCGTAGGAATTCTACTATCGACTAACTAGTGTATGTGTCTATCAAGTGTAAATGATATTATATTCATTTTCTTATGCGTCATGGCTGATATTTAAATTGGTTTCGTGGTGTCCATCTTCGTGAAGCTCCTTTCTGAAACTCGGATATTAATCTGCCTAAATGCATGAATGTGGTCAAACCTCTATTATCGCCTACTTAAATGGTACATAAGAACTATAATATGTCTAATAACCATGTCTAAGGTGAATAAATAAACTAGTACAACTGTTTAATGTATCTGTGAAAGAATTAATAAATTTTCAAAATATTTTAATTTGTCGAAAGAAATACCTACCAAAAATACCCGCTCGAAGCAGTGGTGCCATTGTTGCGAAGATCACGAACAAATTTTGAATAAATAATAGCGTCTGTACTCGATCCTTGAACAACTGGACGTCGCTTAATTTCAAGTTATTGTGACAAAATGATCCTTTTAAATTGAATATTTAAACGAAGTATTTCCTTGTCACACAGGTTGTTGAAACAAGTTTCAATCGGGCCCACAATCTTGAGACCAGTTGCTTTATTCTGTAGTTAACGCAACATTAAAATTAAACTTGCGATTTCGAACTGGGCTGTGGAATTCGTTTGTCTGGAAGATTCTTTTGAACGTTTCCCCAAAAAGAGAATTTTGGCGATGAAAAAATAGTTTATTGCCGATTTGGGCCATCTGTTAATTTTTCGGCATAGACACTCTTTTAATGGAAATTAAAATGTATTATTTAATTATTTTCCATAATTAAACGTATTTTAATTATGGAAAAATATCTAAGAAATTAATTCTATTTAGGTAATACGTAAATACGCATTATGTATTTCAAACTGTTTTATTTTATTTTCCCGACCCACCAAGCAACCAAGAGGGATTTAATTGGGGACGCGCAATTTTTTTTCCTAGATGAAGTTTAAAATATCCATTTTGAGTCCATATGAGGCAATTAAGTCCATTTCCAGATTGAATTCTCTCTGTGTGTATTCCTCCACGAAAGCGCCCAAACACTTCATCCGATTGTGCTAAAAATTGGCACGCAGGAATTATTTGGTGATGGTAGGAGTTGAAATAGTTGTAGTTGAAATCGGTTCACTAGGAGGTGGACTTAGAGACATGAAATTTGGTACACAGATGCCTTGTTGGGCAGAAATGACATTGGTAATTTGTGAAATCCTATACAACCTATACTGGTCATGCAACTACGACTACGACTACGCAACAAAAAATGCTACTGGGGGAAATTAAGGCGAGTTTTATGAAATAGGGTGCGCTGATTCCGATTTGTAAAAAGAAATTTCATAGCATGTTTGGATTTAAAGTTCTAGCTGAAAGTCATATTATTATGATATTTTAAAAGCCTGTAGGTACATACATCGGTACCGCATCAACGAGTATTATTTAGTATGCTATAGAAATGGTTGTGTGTATTTTCAAGGACACCTACTCTGCTTTATGCGTCTATAGAAAGATAAGTGTGCAGTAGTTAAAAGAAAAAGGCAGGCTTGAACACGTTCTAACTGTCCGCGAGCTACAGCATGCGGGCAGCTTTCGTGTATGACGATTCGGTGATTCGGTATATGGTGGGTCAGTAACGAAAGATCAATAGACGCAGTTGTGTGAACAATCCGGACTGCTTTTGCTATATTTGGGGCACGCATACGACGTCCGAGCAGCGCAAGAACATGACCAAAAGAAAGGTTACCTAAACTTAGCTTACTAACATTATTTCGGATGTGAAATCGGAGATCAAACAAAATCCTACGCTTCTCATCTCTGTTGCATCGTCTGTTACTCCGGCCTAAACCAGTGGTTAAATGATAAGCGAAATCGAATGCCTTTTGCTGTTCCCTTGATTTGGCGGGAGCTGACAGGGATTGCTATTTCCGCATATGAACATATCCGGGTAAGGATAACAAGCCGAAATTCGTGTATCCGGATTGTCTGTCTGCTCTAAAACCTGTGGTGCATGGTACAGATTACCCAGTACCAATTCCACCTTCATCCGATGCAATCAACAACGAAGAAAGTGATAAGGAAGACAGTGACGCTGAAGCTATATAATACACGTATGCTTTCGGCACTGACATTAAAAAGCCACATTTGATTAACCAAGCCGAACTGGACGACCTAGTTCGCGACGTGTCCCAGTCAAAAGAAAAATCTGAACTGTTGAGTTCCAGACTGAAAGAAAGGAACTTACTCCAGATAGGTGCTACACTTACGCATTTTCGTGCTCGCCACGTGAAATTCGCAGCATACTATGCTGTTCAACACGATGTCTGCTTCTGACGTGATGACGTGACAGGACTTCATGACGTGACAGGACTCATGAAGTAACTAGATACCAAATACGTAGCAGAAGAGTGGATACTTTTTATTGACTCTAGTTCAAGCAGTCTCAACGATGCACTACTAAACAAAGGACACCAGAAACCATCAATTCCTATTTGTCATGCCGAGAGAATTATGGAAACCTATAAAACAATGAACACTTTCTTGATGCTGATTAAGTACTAGGAGCATAACTGGAATATTGCGGTGATTTAAAGGTTGTAGCCTTTCTATTAGGAATGCATACTGGGTACACAAAGCACATGTGCTTCCTTTGCCTGTGGATAGTCGCGATGACAACAATCGCTACATAGTGAAAAATTGGCCACCCAGAAATGTATCTGCAGTCGGACAGCAAAATGTTCAGCATGTACCTCTTGTGAATCACAATAAGATTTACTTACCTCCACTCCATATTAAACTGGGTCCTATGAAACAGTTTGTTGCAGCGATAGATCAAACGAATCGTGGTTATCAGTATCTAAAAGGCAAGTTTGGAAAGACGAAAACTGACGCAAAACTGAAAGCATGAGTCTTTATTGGACCAGAAATACGAAAGTTGATTCGAGATCAAAAGTTCCGATTGGAGCTCACGAAACGAGAAAAAGCAGCTAGTGACACGTTTGTGCTTGTCGTGCACAACTTCCTTGGGAACCACAGAGTTTCCACTAGGAGATGTTCACCATGGAAGCAAAATATCAATGCCGTTTCAATTCCAACATGACGGGGGATTACTGTTGGTTTTTGCAAAGAGCAACAGAAGATGTGCACAGGCGGAAATCAAGAAGCACTACACACTTTTAAACCAAGCCTTTTTCAGTCTTTGGGTAATAAAGGGTCCCTAGCTAATTTCAGAGGTAAAATAAACATTTACAACCCACTTCTTAATTTAAAACTTAGTGTTCTCATTCCAAAGTACGCACATTACTTTCCCAAAAAATCTCATATTATTCGTAATTCAACTTACCCAATAGCATTATCCTCGATAAGCATATGATAAGATATGCACATAACTTTTTTTATAACACGTTCATAACTTGCCAGAGCAAATCTGATTTCAGTTCTGTATTCAGCGCTTATGAATTATAAGGAGGTATAAGGATGTATGAATTATAAGAACGTATTTTTAACCTAGTAGCAGAGGTAAAAAATGTTTTGTTATGTAGTTTAATAAAAATTATTACGTAGTCAAATATTAACGCCGAGCGTAATGCCGAGCCGCCCAAGGCTAGCCGAAAAATGAACCGCGCCGTCCGAGGCGTTTGCGTAACGGAACTCAAACGGGTTCGTCCGCCGGCCGAAAGAGGGCGCGCATCGATGTTATAGGTGAAATAAATTTTCGGATGATATCAGTCCTGGGCAGTAGCCAAGGACTGTTTTATATTTACCGCAGGTTTACTTACCGGGCCTTGAATAATCTTCATATTGTCTTTCCTCAAGTCAAGTCAAAACCAGTCTACAAAAATTCCGATCGGTAAGATCAAATCGTAAGGAAACCCCAAGGAGAAAGAGGAAAGAAATTGTAGCAACAAAAATCAATTTATTATAATTTATTTTCTAATCATTTATACATTTACAATGCTTATGACTACTATGTAATCCTATTATTTTGTGGATATAATCAAAATAAAGAGAAACACAATATTATCATCACTAATACGTAGGTACATTTGTGATACATATCGTTATAATAGGTACCTGGATATATTTCTTAACAATAATTTATAGGAAAGCGTTTTTTTCCTCGGTTTCTCCACTTCGGAAACTTCCATTTACATTCTGACCTCTTCCACCGTTTTGCCCATGGGATAAATCGTCATTATTAAATCCGGGACCTGCTGAGCTTCCATTCGGGTTTCCGGAACCACTCTGGTTACCGAATCCTTGATTACCGCCTTGGTTTCCGCTGTTATTAGCACCCGGATTCCTATTACCACCAGGTCTTCTACCACCGCCTTGGTTGGGATTTAATCCGCTCTGGTCCAGTCCGCCGTTTTGTCCATTGGGGTATCCGCCAATACCTTGATTCGGACCATTTAGGCCATTCTGGCCCCCCTGATTTGGGTATTGATTACCACCTTGATTTGGGTATCCATTACTGCCTTGATTTTGTCCATTCAATCCACCTTGGTTACCATTTAATCCTCCATTTAATCCACCTTGGTTTGGGCTGCCCGGGTATCCGCCATTCGGGCCCCCATGGTTTAATCCATTCATTCCGTTTAATCCGCCTTGATTCGGCCCGTTTAACCCATTCTGGCCGCCTTGATTTGGGTATTGATTACCGCCTTGATTTGGGTATCTATTACCTCCCTGATTTGGGTATCTATTACCGCCTTGATTCGGACCATTTAATCCACCTTGGTTACCGTTTGGACCGCCTGGATATCCGCCATTCGGGCCGCCTTGGTTCAATCCATTTAGGCCGCCTTGGTTCGGCCCATTCAGTCCGTTTAGACCGTTTGGCCCCCCTTGGTTCATCCCATTCAGTCCATTTGGTCCTCCTTGGTTCGGCCCATACATCCCGTTTGGCCCACCTAGATTACCATTTGGATATTCGTTACCTAGACCTGGATATCCGTTAGGACCGTTTGGATATCCGTTGGGACCATTCTGCCCGAGGCCGCTACTCGGATAGTTCAGATTTCCTCCATTCGGAAAACCGCCGGCCATTGGGTTAGGGAACTGTGACAAGAAAGGGTTTTGTCCAAATCCTTGTCCGAATCCTTGTCCAAATCCTGGCCCCTGTCCAAATCCGGGATAACCATTAGGAAAATATCCGCCTTGGCCGAGTACTGAGATCAAACAGACGGCTGAAAGTAATAAGAAGAATACGAATTATTAAACATCGACGAAACAGTTAAGTGGGTGTGGTAGTGGTTTCTAAATTTATTATTCGCCAGCAAGTTTTTTAGTTGTTTTGTCTGAAATTAATTTGTGGCCTTCGAGTTTTTTTAAATTGGCTAGATTTATAATCGTCATTATTGGATCCTGAAAGTATACAACATAATTCGGCACACACATAGGTAGGTAACAATTGGTCTATTTATATTTCAAAACCAGAAGATTCAATAGTTAGTGTCAAAATTGTTAAAAAATAAATACAAAGCGACCTGTGCTATAAAACAACTAGATAAAATAAACAAATATATTATAAAACAACTAAGTACATAGAACATATAGAAAATTAGTATTTTTAAATCCTTTAAGTCCTCCGACTTTACATACTAGGATTTAAAAATAGTGTTTTTTATTTTAAATCTAGTTGTTTAATAACAACAATCATACAAAGACGGACTTATCGCTAAGTGGGCAATATTATCACGTTGGATAGAATTGTCGGGTGGTATCAAAAAATCATTCAGATAACAAAAACAAACCATTAAAACTAAACAAAATTTACTAATTTTATAGCAAATAGAAACCATTCCAACTAAAGACATGAAATCACATTATTACTTTATTTTCAGAGATAAAATCATTTTAGAACGGGAAGGAAAAATGAGAGGATTTGAAAGGCGAAGAAAGTATAATCATTATTTTAAAAGATTATTGTCAAATACAAATGAAACTAAAATTAAAATTAAATTAAATTAAATATTTAACTATTGAAATGGAGAAGTGTATAATCTAGGTGTATTAGGGATCATCGTCTCACTCGAACTTGTAAGGGATCATTGTGAAAACCAGTTCATTGAGGATATGCATATTAGTAGGTTGTATGTATGTTTTCCGTTTCTTTATTCCATCATAACTTCCAAACGTTTGGACCGACTTAGAAATGTGTGGTGTTGTTAGAACCGTTATGTCATCAGACTTAGAACCGTTATGTCACCCCAAGTATCATAGGGTACCTGAACTTTCCCAATCACGAACGTAGTTGTCTAAATGTCCAAATGTCCAAACGTCAATAAATTAACATAAATATATCGTGTTTAGTGTAAAATGAATGGTCTGATTAGGGATATTTCGGAAATATATATCTATCTATATTAATAAATACATAAACCATACATATTTCATATCGAACCATATTAAAGATTATTATAAATACAATAGTTCACTTTCTGTAATGGCAGTCGTGTCTTTTATTCTTTTTGATATATTTACTCGTTGCCACATTGTCCGTTATTATTTATTATTAAATATAAAATCTTACCGATCACACTCGTTCTCAATAGCAGTGCCATCGCTACAATTCACAGTTCTACGTTAGTACAAAAACACAAATGGTATTACTTGGTCTTTTCTAGAACAACCTGGTGCGTCAGAATTTCGATTTATTCTGACGAATTTACGCTTTTGATTTACACATTTAAACCATTTCCTAGTGGCACCGGTTTTCAAAACGAGTTTACTCAATCATCTAGTCTTAAACACCCGTAATTTTTATCTTGCTTTATAGCATACGATCTACGTAAATTAAACTTGACCGATGATAAAGCGTTGAAAAACCAGAACTCGCGAAATGTCCCCAATTTAAGTGAGTTTCAATCTAATTTGCGGCAGACCGACTAATTTGGAAATCCGACTAAAAAGAAATTGTCATTGTTGTTCCGAGAAAACGTCAGTGCATAAATTATCAGAAGAATTATGAGTTTTTATGTTTATTCAGATGTTGCTTCACAAAACTTAATGGAAAAATTGAAATTGAAAAAACATTTATTTGCAGCTGTAATTACAAAAAAAAAACGGTTGTGTCACCTCAAGACTTTCCCGGCGAGTAGCGTCACGTCATCTCATTTAATTTAAAAAACGAATTGCAAACACGCGTCGCCGTAAAATTCGCCGTTAAACATTCGAATTTCGAACGAGCGACACAACGCAATGAAAATTTCAATTTCGAACGTGCGTCGCCGCTTATTTAAAAAAATCCTAATCGCAAACACTGCATATTTAAATGTTTGATTACTTCATACGTAATGCGGAATTTAAATGATGTTAGTGATATTTATATATGGGATTCTTGTAAATGTGTAATACATTCGAACCAAATTTCACAAGTCTCTATTTATTTATTTATTTATTTATTTATTTATTTATTTATTTATTTATCCCTAGTATTACATGATTAAATTTCCTATAGTATATTTTACATCATTTAGTCGTACATACAAAATGTGAACCCTGGAAATTTACTAAAGGTGCGGCTTCGGCGGGATTTTATCACCTCACTAGGCAGAGCCTGTATTGAGGTGATATTTAGTACTGTGTTCATCTGCCGGGTGTATAGGTATTTTATTTAATCTTGGGAAATCCTACAAGTGTATATTGTATAACTATTATAGTATATAGGTAGGTATATATGTTAAATAAAAATATTTATTAAATTAAATGAGATATAATATATATGGGAGATATATGAATACAGTTATGAGGCTAATGAGATAATAATAACAATAATAAGTAATATAAATCATCTGTGCACCTATTTAATAACGTTAGTTACTAACGACTCACAGTGCTCCCTCGTCGAGTGTAATAACCATAATGTTACCAGTCTTTTGTAGTGAGCGTCATTTTGAATGATTGTAGCTTGGCCTAATTGCGTGGTAAATATGTTATGGAGTTTTTTCGCTAGGTAAATATAGTGTCTTTGTCCAAAAGTCGTTCTCATTTTTGGTTGTACATGTCTGTCTTTATGTCTTGTGTCGTGTCTATGGGGCGTTACTGGTCGGCTTGCTGTTGTCCCCGTTGGAGTTCTTTCCTGTAGCATATCAAGACCTGCCGTACGTATAGCTGTCTTGCATCCAACACCATAAAATCCCTGTAGAGCTGGTCACTGGGACGTAGCGGTATGGCTTCCTGGCTATAACCCCTAATCAAGGCCTTTTGGGCCTTTATCAGAGGATCCAGATTTGTTTTGGCCATACCACCCCCAGCCTAGTTGTCCGTATATTAGCAGAGATTGAGCTAACGCGTAATATATCGTCCTCAAGACATTGATTTCATCGTCCTCAAGACTCTAAGTCGAATATTATCTAGTGGACAGATTTCAACCACATTATTTCATCTCTTGCTATGACCAAATGATGCCTGCATACCGAATTTCAGCTCAATAGGATTAAGCTTTAGATATATATATATATATATATATATATATATATATATATATATATATATATATATATATATATATATATATATATATATATATATATATATATATATATATATATATATATATATATATATATATATATATATATATATATATATATATATATATATATATATATATATATATATATATATATATATATATATATATATATATATAGTTATCCTTTCTATCATTTAGTTGATCAGGCGTGCCTAAAAATCAGTTTTTATTTGATCCGTTTTCGTTAGTTGATCCGAACCGCTTAAGTTGATCCAATGTGATTTTCTGATACCTTATTTGATCCATCCGGAGCCAATAATGACCCATAGGTCACGTGACCACTTCGACGTCATCTCATGATAAAGATATACAATTCCATCCCATCCTTAGTTGATCCGTATTCAAACTGACCAATCAGGGAGCAGAAGAGTCAAACTGCAACCTGATTGGTTGGCGGAATATATACATTGGAATTCCTATAGACAGTATGTTGATCCCGTCTGGTATTGATAAATGCAGCGACTAAAGATTATTTTGCATGTGAATTCAAAATAATCTCCTCAAGGAAAGTATTGTGGACGCACTTCTGTGTGTCAGCTGTGTGAATTCTTCGAAGATAGGGCTGAAACGCTTTATACGATTGAGCTATAATTCGGCATGCATGCATCATTTGGTCATGGCATGAGCTGAAAAGATTGTGGTTGAAATCGGTCCACCCTGGGTTGGCTCCCAAAGAGGGAACTCCTCAACGGTCACCAGCAGAGACCCAAAATTTTGAATACGCATTTAGTTATGATAGCCCCTTCCATGTTTTACCATGACATTGCTGATGAACCCTGGATTGGCTCCCGATGAGAGAACTCCTCAACGGTCAACAGCAGAGACTTAAATTGTTGTATACGAATTCAATTATGATAGGCCCTTCCATGTTCCACCATAACATCCTGGCTTAGCTCCGGATGAGGGAACTCCTCGACGGTCAACAGCAGAGACCCAAAATTTTGAATACCCATTCAATTATGATAGCCCCTTCCATGTTCCACATTGACAGGGCTTATGAACCCTGGATTGGCTCCCGATGAGGGACCTACTCAACGGTCAACAGCAGAGACCTAAAATGTTGTATACGAATTCAATTATGATAGGCCCTTCCATGTTCCACCATAACATGGCTGATGAATCCTGGCTTAGCTCCGGATGAGGGAACTCCTCGACGGTCAACAGCAGAGACCCTAAATTTTGAATACCCATTCAATTATGATAGCCCTTTCCATGTTCCACCATGACAGGGCTTATGAACCCTGGATTGGCTCCCGATGAGGGACCTACTCAACGGTCAACAGCAGAGACCCAAAATTTTGTATACGAGTTTTGATTTCGTTTTTGATACTTTTCGATTTCGATTTCGGTTTCGGTTTAGTTTTAGATTTAGTTTTTTTTTTCGATTTCGATTTCATTTTCGATTTTGATTTTGATTTCCATTTCATCATCGTGATCATCGGGGGGGGGGGGGGGGGGGTTAATGGGTGGGGCTAGGTTGGAAAGGGGGGTGGGTGGTATTAATATTCAGATTAATTAAATTCCTGGCTACTTGACAGGAAAGTCTTGAGGTGACACAGGCGTTCGCGTTTGCCGACCGTTGAGGAGTTTCCTCATCGGGAGCCAATCCAAGGTTCATCAGCCATGTCATAGTCAAACTTGCAAGGGGCTATAATAATTGAATGCGTACACAAAATTATGGGTGTCTGCTGTGAACCGTTGAGGAGTCTTCTCATCGGAAGCCAACCCAGGGTACATCAGCCATGTCATAGTGAAACTTAGAAGGGGCTATCATAATTTAATGCGTATACAAAATTTTGGGTCTCTGCTGTTGACCGTTAAGGAATTCCCTTATCGGGAGCCAACTCAGGGTACATCAGCCATGTCATCGTGGTTCATGGAAGCGCTATCATAATTGAATGCGTATACAAAACTTTGGGTCTCTGCTCTTGAATGTTGAGGAGTACCCTCATCGGGAGCGAACCCAGGGTACATCAGCCATGTCATCATGGAACATGGAAAGAGCTATCATAATTGAATGCGTGTACACAATTTTGGGTCTCTGCTGTTGACCGTTGAGGAGTTCCCTCATCGGGAGTCAACCCACGGTTCATCAGCCATGTCATAGGGGAACATGGAAGGGGCTATCATAATTAAATGCGTATACAAAATTTTGGGTCTCTGCTGTTGACCGTTAAGGAATTCCCTTATCGGGAGCCAACCCAGAGTTCATCAGTAATGTCATGGTGGAACATGGAAGCGGCTATCATAATTGAATGCGTATACAAAATGTTGGGTGTCTGCTGATTGCCTGGAAAGTCAATCAGCAGCAAATGAAGGGTTGCCTGATTGCCGGGAAAGTCTTTGAGTGACGACCGATTTTACTTTCCAGTATGGAAAGTATTGTGGACGCACTTCCGTGTGTCTGTCTGTGTGTGTTTGTCGGTATGTCTGTGTGTCTGTCCGTATTCTCCAACGATAGCGCCGACACGCTTCATCCGATTGAGCTGAAATTTGGCATCAGCAGGCATCATTTGGTCATGACATAAGCTGAAAAGATTGTGGTTGATATCCGTTCACCCTGGGTTGGCTCCCGACGAGGGAACTCAACGGTCAACAGCAGAGACCCAACATTTTATTAGCTTTCCCGGCAATCAGGCAACCCTCCCCGCTTCCCTCCGCAAAAAAATACAACACTCCCCCCTTCCCCACTTATTCAAACACCAATGAATCACCAATTCAAACACCAATGAATCGCCTTATTTATTTTTTATTTATTTATTTAATAAAATTATCCTTTTCGACCATCACAACGCTGACACGCCAACGGAACGGACGTTCGCTTCCGAATGCCGATATACTCGTATATCCAAAAATTGGAAACAATGCTAAGCATTTTGTTGATCCGGATCAACCATTGTACGTAGGATGCGAAAACTATATATACCTAAGTCATAACTGTGACCATTTAAATTATTATTTATGTCAGTCAGAATTATTGCTTTATATGTTTAGCACTTGGTTGATCTGGATCAATTAATGCACGGTGTCCATAAGGAAATAATTATATACGAATGAAAAATTTCGTAGCTCTTATATTAGTTGAACCGTATGAGTCGGAAAATCAAGACTAGATTTAAACGGCTTTATTATTATTGGAATTTTATGACTGATTTTACCTTACCGGCCCACCAACCGACGATGAGGTAAAGTATTGTGAAATGGTTTAATATTTATTTCGAGAAGAAGACGGATACACATTTTTAATCTCCCCCTCTGCCCATCCCTCCCCCCACCGATTCCCAAAATGACTAACGCAACTTCTGTGTGTTTGTGTCAGTCTGTGTGTGTGTGTGTGTGTGTGTGTGTGTGTGTGTGTGTGTGTGTGTGTGTGTGTGTGTATTCCTCCACGATAGCGTCCAACCATTATTTGGTCATGGCAAGAGTTGAAAAGATTGTAGTTGAAATCGGTCATTACTCAGAGACTCATCCAACCCCTCAAATGACGCCTGGTAATTTTAACTCATCCTGTATAGAAGCGACACAAATAATATTTAAAATCTACCATAAATTAAACTAAGAGTCAGGCCATTTAACCCTTAGCCACCTGACGTATATTTCAGATACACTACCACCTGACGTCGGTCCTAGAGACCGCCTGCGTATTTTCCATTTTATGTTAAAGCAACTTAAAATATCGGAATAAATTAAAGTCACATCCTTATTTTCATAATAATTTTAATCATATTTAAACTTTAAACAATGCAAAAGTATGCTTAAAGATATAAAAAATCAACACTTAACAAATGTTTATCAATTTTAGGAAAAAATCTAGGAACTTGGAAAATCTGAGATCTGAGTTTAAAAAATCTTTATAACATAACTATTTTTACTTATTTGCGACAAGTTCGATTAATTATCTATGAGATAAAATAGTTTTTGACATGAAACAATCACAACTTTTGCAAAATTACAAGGCACGAAAAATCACAACTTACGGCGACAATCAATGCACATTTTCTTACTACATTCACTGCAAATTGGATTCTTACATAGAAAACATAATAATATATAGGCTGTTTTGCGTTTCTTTTTGGGGTCACAAGACATCATCGTCGGAAGATAAATATTCCATCGGCGACATGATGTCGTTTTCCTGTTCAGTGAGTTAAAGGTCAGGCCCATCACCTTCCACTTCTGAGTCGTACTGACATTCGCCTTCAATGATCTGATCCACTGGACCATCTTCTACGTCACTGCGGTCTTCATTCGAAAGTTCTGGTATAGTCCAGTTTTCCGAGTCTGTGTAAACTTCCTCTAACCATCGACCTATATTTTCATCCATGCGATTCATTGTTAGCCATCAAAAATATAATTTAACAAAATTACGTAACCACCTGACGTCGGTCTAACGGACCGCACGCAAAAACAAAATACCAGTAATTTTCAAAAGCGCGCACGTCCAGAGCTGCTAAGGGCACGGGACGAACTGGTGGGGGAAGGGAAAAAGTACATAGACTCACGATTGCGTCACGTGCATATAACGGAATAATTTGAAAAATAAAATCGCTGGAGTCTCTGAGACCGACGTCAGGTGGTTAAGGGTTAAAGCGGCGTCGCTTGCGATGTGTGAATCGTTAAAAAAATGTAATTGATGACTCTCACGGCGCCCCGCTTTGGTAATTTTATTTTTAAATTGAATGAGATGACGCGCGTTCAAATTCAAATTTTATTGCGTTGCGTCGCACATTAACAGAAATTTTCGCCAACTGCTCATCGACTTTATTTATGAAACGACTATTCAGATGAAATAAGTCCCTGGCTTCTTGCTGGGAAACACATTTTTTTTTTCAAAATGTTTGTAATACTCCAAATAACGTCCTAACGGCAAGGATAATTGAAAAATTTGCCTGGAAAATAGGAAAATTCAGGAAAAACTGGAAGTGCTTTTTCTACACACAATTCAAACGATGGATATCCGTAATTCTTTTTTCAATAGGAACGGCATATTAGGTTGTTTTTTTTTTGTTTTGATCAATATGCTCTCGGGATCTAAATATTAAAACGAATTTATTCAATGTGGTGGGGGGGAGTATATGGGGAAGGGGATGGGGATTTTTGGGGGGAGTGGAATGGGGATGGGGCTTGGGTGTAGAGTTTGGTCGGAGTCTTAGGGGGGGAGGTCGTTAGAGAGAGTGGAGTTTGAAAGGCGGGTGGAGTTAGGGGAGGTGATTGTGAGGGGGGGGGGGGGGGGTTGTAATTTTTTTGCGGGGTGCCTGATTGCCGGGAGAGTCAATAAAATTTTGGGTCTCTGCTGTTGACCGTTCAGGAGTTCCCTCATCGGGAGCCAACCCAGGGTATATCAGCCATGTCATCGTGGAACATGGAAGCGCTATCATAATTGAATGCGTATACAAAACTTTGGGTCTCTGCTGTTGAATGTTGACGAGTACCCTCATCGGGAGCGATCCCAGGGTACATCAGCCATGTCATCATGGAACATGGAAAGGGCTATCGTTATTGAATGCGTATACAAAATTTTGGGTCTCTGCTGTTGACCGTTGAGGAGTTCCCTCATCGGGAGCCAACCCACGGTTCATCATCCATGTCATGGGGGAACATGGAAGGGGCTATCATAATTGAATGCGTATACAAAACTTTGGGTCTCTGCTGTCGACCATAGAGGAGTTCCCTCATCGGGAGCCAACCCAGGGTTCATCAGCCATGGCATTGTGGAACATGGATGGGGCTATCATAATTGAATGCGTATACAAAATTTTGGGTCTCTGCTGTTGACCGTTAAGAAATTCCCTTATCGGGAGCCAACCCAGAGTTCATCAGTAATGTCATGGTGGAACATAGAAGCGGCTTACATAATTGAATGCGTATACAAAATGTTGGGTGTCTGCTGATTGCCTGGAAAGTCAAACACCAATGAATTGCCTTATTTATTTTTATTTATTTATTTAATAAAATTATCCTTTCCGACCAGCAAAACGCTGACACGCCAACGGAACGGACTCTCGCTTCCGAATGCCTTATATTCGTATATCCAAAAATTGGAAACAATGCTAAGCATATTGTTGATCCGGATCAACCATTGTACGTAGGATGCGAAAACTATATATACCTAAGTCATAACTGTGACCATTTAAATTTATGTCAGTTAGAATTATTGCTTTATATGTTTAGCACTTTGTTGATCTGGATCAATTAATGCACGGTGTTTATAAGGAAATAATTATATACGAATGAAAAATTTCGTAGCTCTTATATTAATTGAACCGTATAAGTCAGAAAATCAAGACTTGATTTAAACGGCTGTATTATTACTTGAATTTTATGACTGATTTTACCTTACCGGCCCACCAACCGACGATGAGGTAAAGTATTGTGAACGGTTTAAATAGTTATTTCGAGAAGAAGACGGATACACATTTTTAACCTCCCCCTCTGCCATCCCTCCCCCCACCCATTCCCAAAATGACAAAGGCAACTTCTGTGTGTTTATGTCGGTCTCTGTGTGTGTGTGTGTATTCCTCCGCGATAGCGTCCAACGCTTCATCCCGTTTTGATAAAATTCGGCACGCAGGCATCATTTAGTCATGGCAAGAGTTCAAAAGATTGTAGTTGAAATCGGTCGTACTACAGTCGGGAAAAATTGGACTTACAGACCTAAAATTCGGTATACAGTTGCCTTGTTGGACTGAAACCACATTGTGAAGTTTTGTTTGGAATATCTCATATACAAGAGACATAAATAATATTTAATTTCTACCATACATTAGATTAAGAGTAAGGCCCTTCAAAGCGGCGACTCTTGCGATGTGTGAACTGAGTCGCTTGCGCTGAAATAAGTCCCTGGCTACTTGTTGGGAAACTCTTGCAGTGGCACAATCGTTTTTTTTACTTTTCTGACTCACCAACCAAACAGGAGGGAAATTATTGTTTTAATCATTTGGACCTATTTCCCATTCCAATAAGCCTCCAATAAAAAAAAATAACTAACTATTTTTTTTGTATCTCCTTTGGGGTGGATACGTATTTATTTGGAATTAGTAGTGTGTAAAAGATTTCAAATGCCTGGAAGCTTGGAAGGAAGCCTGGAAATAAGCATGGCTGTAGAAACTGATCCAATATCCGTTTTTAAATCCACACATTTGTTTAACCCCTCCTATCGCGGGGTAAAAATTTAGTCGTCACTTCTGCCCGGGACAGTTTTGCGCGTGAAGTCGATGGCCTTGAGGAAAACGACCATAACTTTTAAACTACTATACGGATCGTAAAAAGAATAACTGTAAAATGATCGCATTGAAATTTGAAATTTATAATATTATAACCTTATCTCGTCAAACAATTAAGATAATAATGAATAAATATTTAAAAAGTTGGCATTTTACGCAGCGCGGAGCGCCCTAACCAATATTGGTTAGATACAATTTTAGCATTTGTAAGCGTCTAACCAAAAATGGTGAACTCAAATATGTAGGAAGGGTTAACCATATTCACAATATTTCATACTTTATAGGATTAATTATATCATCAAAATATTTTACATCGTTTTCCTTACTCCTCATACAGCAAGATCGCGCATTCTCAAGCAATTGAATTTTCTTGATAGATGTTCTATTCATTTTTGAAAACGTCATGACCCAAATGCAAAATTCAGTGGGAGGCGATGAATCACCAATTAAACATTATTCTTTCTGAGGTAAGGTAATATATTTTTCCAACTGACGTCCGACCGGCAAAACGCTTACACGCCTTCTGACGCTCGCTTCACACTTCTGATATACTCGTATATACAAAAATCGGAAACAATGCCAAGCATATTGTTGAGCCGGATCAACCACTGAACGTAGGATGCGAGAACTATATATCCCTAAGTAATAATTGTGACCATTTACATTTATTGCAGTCTAAATTATTGCTTTATATGCGTAGCACTTGGTTGATCGGAATAAAATAATGAATGGAGTCTATAAGGAAATAAATATATCGAAATGAAAAACTTCTTAGCACATAGTTGATACGTGTAAGTCGGTAAAACATGACTTATATTTTGGCAACCCGCGTTAGTAATTTTATTTTTAAATTGAATGAGATGACGCGCGTTCAAATTCAAATTTTTATTGCGTTGCGTCGCACATTAACAGAAATTTTCGCCAACTGCTCATCGACTTTATTTATGAAACGACTATTCAGATGAAATAAGTCCCTGGCTACTTGCCGGGAAACTCTTGTACTGACACAACCAAGTTTTTACTTTTCCGTCTCACCAACCAACCAAAAGGGAAAGTACTGTGAAAAAAAAATCGACATGAAAATATTTATTTAGAGCCCCCCTAGATAATTATGACGATTTCCAGATAAATAAAGGTGTCTCTGTATCTCCCTATGTCTATCTGTATGTATTTTTCCACGATAGCAACCAATCGCTTTATCTGATGAAGTTGAAATTTGATATGCAGGCATCATTTCGTCATGGCATGAGCTGTGGTTAAAATCGGTTTATCAGGGGGCAAAAAATTCATTTATATTCCTTGAATTATTGGACTTGGATGCCTTGTTCGGCGGAAAGATTATTGTGAAATTTGGTTTGAATATCTCATGTACAATCTGCACTAATGTTATTTAAATTCAGACATATATTTTAACCAAATGATAACGCCGAGCCTCACAAAGCTAGCCAAGAAACGAGCCGCGCCATCTGCGCCGCTGAGGATGTGTAACGGAACACTACCGGGATCGTCCGCCGGCCGAGAGAAAGCGCTTATCGATTTTATTTATAAAATTAATATTCCGATGAAATCAGTCCTTGGCTACTTGTCGTGAAAGACTTGGCGTGTGACGCAACCGATTTCTTAACTGCTCCTACCGAACTGATCTCATGAAATGCGTATTCAGTCTCCATGATATTACAACATTTTCATAATTTCTATCGTTGGGCCCCAAATCCTGATGCTGCAGCGATACTACCACACTGAACCGCAAAAGGAAGAAGGATTTGCTGGGTTTTGAATCAGTATTGTGGTTTTCAAGCAAATACTTTTTCATTGAGCTCCGGGTTTCTCAGTACTGATGCTGCAATGTTATGGCCTGAGTGGGGATATGGTCTAATGTGATTGCTAAATACGCCCCACAGCTGCCCGTGGTATGGCAGTTATCTTTTAGTGAATTTGATCCCACTAAGACAAATTTTCGCAAGTGGTTTTTTAAAATTGGCTCGATCATCGACTCTGGACTAAAGATGGGACGTACCGTGTAATTCACTGTTGCTTTAGTAAATTCCTAAATGTGTACATACATTCAATATTAAAATAACTCTTTCGTTACCCAGGAAGTACAGACTTATTTAAGGTTATTAACAAGATTGACTTGTAATTGGCCTTGTCCTGTTAAAATATGACGAGATTATATATGTAATGAGAGACGATAGTATAAGAATATATCGTTTGATAGCACTTGCTTGATCTGGATCAACAATGAACGAATGTGATAAATTTAACCGTTAGGGATCAACTTACGCTCGAGCATTAGGTAAAAAATAATAGCGAGTATAAGCATCTAGCTTCGAATACATGAAAGCGAAAAAGCATATCTTACACTTATATTCGACAAAGACAACTATATCTCTCTCAGTTCATCGCTGACAAACAAAAGAAGGTGGATCAACAAAGGTTCTGCAATATCACTGGATGCAGTTTTTACGGTAAAGTATATATATATATATATATATATATATATATATATATATATATATATATATATATATATATATATATATATATATATATATATATATATATATATATATATATATATATATATATATATATATATATATATATATATATATATATATATATATATATATATATATATATATATATATACATATATAGGAAATTTATTCTACATTTAAATTCTAAGCGTCAACATATATGTAGAAATTTTCACAACAATAAATAATAATTAAATAATAAATTTAGTGAATATAGTGTAATTTGGCGGTTAAGTAACCTAACCAGGTTTCCACAAGCCTAGGAAATGGAAATATTTTCCTGAAATTGTGGAGCTCGCCAAGACGTGTGGCCGACGTGGCGGGTATCGGGCGAAATACCTCCAATTATGATGAACAGTACAACCTTCCGGATTCCGGATGGAGAGTGATTGGAGAGGCGTATGCCCAACAGTGGGCGAATGCACGCTGATGAAAAAGAAGAAGAAGAAGGATTAAGCTTTAGTGAGCTATCGTGGAGGAATATATTATACACATACACACAGACAGATTTCAGTCTGGAAATGGTCCTAGCCGTCTCGGAGGGCTCAAAATAGATATTTCCGTCTTGATCAGGTTTTTTTAGTGCGTTTACAATACATTCCTTTCTGGTCGGTTGGTGGGCCGGAAAAGTAATATAGACAAAAAACGCGAAATATTTTTTTTGCTGTAAATATGGTATAAGGGAATACCATAAATTGGGTTTCTTACTAAATTATTTACAATTATCTTTTTAAATTGGTCCTCTCCAAGGCATTTCATTTGCTCTGGAATCTTATTATATTAAAACAAATGTCGGTGAATAAAACTGTATCGCACTTTGTTAAGTCGCTGTCGGTTTATGTGGAGATTGGATTTATTCCTCGTACGTGATGATGAAAATCATTATTCACCGGAACTTCTGCTAGGTGTCTATGAGCGTAGGTACATAATATTTTAGTAGATGTAAGATTCCTATATAGTCATGATTCCTGATTCTACAAATAGCGGCTTACAAGAATTTCTTAATGAGACTCTATATAAACTGCGTACCGTTCTTTTCTGGAGAAGAAAAAATATTTTTGAATTTGGTGCCATTCCCCAAAACAGTAGGCTATACGTCATTATGGAGTGGAAATATGCAAAATACACGGATTTAGCGGCTTCAAAACCGCATAAACTTCTTATCTATCTAATGGCGAATATGGCACTGCGCATTTTTTTACTGAGACCATTTCTGTGATGAGGCCATTGTAATTTTTTATCAATTTCTAATCAGAGAAATTTTGTGGAGGAGACATTTTCTAGTTTGTCAGACCCAAAGTATACTACTATTAAAATCAGACGGCCGCAAAAAGAAGCAGATTGATTTTGATTTATTTACATTAAGTGACAATTTATTTACTTCGAACCATGTACTAAGCCTGTCTATTGTTTCTTTTACTTTGGGCCATAGTGTCTTTATTTTTATCGCTAAAAAGAAGTGAAGTATCATCACGAATAAAATCAATCGGTGAATAAAATTAATCAAATAAATATTAAATTGTACATGTTCACTGGAACTGCTGTGGCCTGCGAGCTTTTCCAGCGCGATATTGACGCCGTTTGGTCTTGGAGCCAGAATTAAAATCTTTCGTTCAATATCTCTAAATGTTCAGTGATGACATAAATCGCGCCTGTAGATTGAACTGTCGATTAACCCGCTGCGTTTTTAACGCTGCACGTTGCGTTAAAATCGCGCCCTACCGCAGTGACCGCTGCGGAAAACCGCCGTAATGTATAGTGCATCGTTTAGTGGGAGTTAATAGGCCCTTGCTGAGTTGGCCACGAAGACCCATTCTGTTCAGGGTTGGTCACACTCACGGGTCAACACCTATCCGACGGCCTCCACGCATGAAGTGCGAGCCTGGGTAGGACTCTGGCCTTATGGTCAGTTTCCCCTGGGAATCAACCTTCTGGCGCTCCTGGACGGTCTGCGCACCGTGCGGCGTAAGCCAATCGACTGTGCACTCTGACTAACAACTTGGGTTGTCGACTACAGCGGGCGAGCCAGCTTGCTGCGTCGAAGCCCTTGTGGCACAGAGATGCCTATCACTCGAGGATGATATCACACGGTTTCCTTCTTTTACTCATATACTTATACACTAACCGCAGATTCGTAGTTTATGTATCATTGACAGAGATATCTTTTTCGAAGTAAGTATATAGTTCGAAGTCGAAAAAAATATGTAATAATATATTTTTTTAATTCATCTATGTTTTATCGACGCACTGATTTAAAATTATAAATAATTCATTTGCTGGCGAACTCTTAATACGTAACAAGTATATTTATAATACAAAAACTTAGCATAACATAACTTCCTAATAATTTCTTCAAATATTAATAACAAGGAAGCAATATTAACATAGGTATCTATCGGGAAATATAATTTTAAGGTGACATTGACCAATCGACATACATTTATATTGGTTTACATTGGTTTTATAAATACAGGTTTTATATATTCAGGTTTACATTGGTTTTATAAAAACAATGATTATTAAAAAAAATAATTGATACATTTTTTTATTATGCTTAGGATATCTAATTTTATAATTTTAAGTAAGGCAGACAATTGAATAGAACAGAATAACTTTATTACCTAATGAGTATTACCTACATTAGTTTTATAAAAACAAAAACAATTTATGCACAAATGGCGGACTTATCGCTATAGCGATATCCTACAGTCAATCATTTGATAAACTAATTATTAATTTTCACCGTACAATAAACACAGAAGTAATAAAAGTAGATTTAAAATAAACGAATACACATATATGTCAATAACTTATGCTAAAGTGGCCCAGGGAAGGATAAATGAGAGGAGAGGTTGAGGTATTTGGTTAGTGGCTGTGTGAAAATAAATATTTCTTCAACAACTCTTTGAAAGTGAGTAACGAAGGTGCAGAGCATGCCTGATATAGTCAGGGAGCTGATTCCATAAACGGGCAGAATGGACCGTAAAAGAGTGCGTGTAAACAGAAGAGTGATGTAACGGAATGGCGAGTGTGTTATCCCGGCTTGATCGAAGTGGAAGACCGTGGCCTCCCAAAGGGTGGACTTTCTCCTTGAGATAGGAGGGCGAAGTGGGGTTATTGAGTATGTTGTAGAGTAGAGACAACGTATGCATTTTTTTTCGATTGCGAATAGAAAGCCAATGAAGTTGCTTACGAAATCAGCTAACGTGGTCGAACTTTCGCAAGGTAAATACATATCTGAAGAAGATATTTTACATACGCTCCAGTTTATTCAACATAACCTTACTGGCATCTATGCAACAAACGCCTTCGACACAATCATTTCTTTATTCAATATGGGGGGAAATCGCTAAAGCCGCTGGAGATAACGAAAACCATGGACAATCATAATCTTTATATCCAATAATATCTAGTTTATTTTGAAACTCAAGATAGTTATACCAAAAATATCATTTAAAAATCGGTTGTGTCCCCCCAAGACTTTCCTGGCAATTAGCGAAGGAGTGATTTTATCGAAATAATAATTTGATAATGCATATCGATGAGCGCCCTCTCTCAGCCGGCGGACGAACTCGCCTCGTCGGCGGGCCTCGGGCACCTCGGGCGGCGCGGTTCGTTTCTCGGCTACTCGGGCGGCTCGGCGTTATAATTAGATTAAAATGTATGGTGGAATTTAAATATTATTAGTGAAGCTTATATATGGGAGCTAATGGGCCCTGTTGCATTTAGGCCACTAAGACTCATGCGCTTAGGGTCGGTCAAACTCACGGGTCAACACAGGGCGTTTGCATCCGGCGTCCGGCGACCTCCACGCAGAAGTGCGAGCCCGGGTAGGACTCTGGCCTGCGGGCGCTCCTGGACGGCTTGCGTACTATGCGGCATCAGCCAATCGATTGTACATTCCGACTGACAGCTAGGGGATTCTGTAAACAGTACTGTCACCTATAGAGCAGGGGTAGTTGTTAACCTTACGGCAACTGATCTTTTAAAGCGACCAATCGGCTATCCGATACCGGATGAACAGCCGGGCAAAGGATGCCGTGGTCCACGATATATTCGGTAGACACCATATCACCGCTACGTAAGGGAGAGGACCGCGCGAGCGACCTCAAACCTGTAACCAGTCGGGAGACCAGAGTAATCTGGTTGCAACTGAAAGTAAGGGCGCGAGTTTCGGCCCGCTGGTTGATTAGCCTAATTATCTCGGTAAGGCGTTAGACTCTTACGGACGAGTGGCGTAACTAGACAGTGGACTATTTCCGTTCGAAGTCTTTTACGCTCACCTCACGGGAGATATAACGATCTAATGTCGTTAAAACTTCGTGGAGTGACGAGTTTGCCCGTTGTAGTTGACAGCTCTACTTGTAGCATATATATAAGATATTCCAACCAAAATTTCTCAATGTAATTTCGCCCAAACAAGGCATCTGTGCATCAAATTTGAATTCTGTATGTCTAATATTTCGAGATTAGTATATGAGCACTGCGCTGATATGCGAGAATGACTGGCATGGTCGACCGGTCCCAACCACAATATTATCAAGTCTTGCCATGACCAAATGATGCCTGCATACCAAATTTCAGCTCAATCGGATTAAGAGTTTGGGTGCTATCGTGTAAAAACTACACACAGACAAACACACAGACAAACATACAGACTAACAGACAGAAATCAATCTGGAAATGTTCTTAACCGTCTCAGGGCACAATATATATATTTCGTACTTCATCTCGAAAAAAAAAATTGCGCTTTCAGAATGCTTTCCCTAATGGTTGAATGGTGGTCCGGAAAAGTAAAATCGTAACAGTGATGTAGATCTTATATTCAATTCACTAACCGACTTTTTTGTTAGCATGCCTCCTATAGTATAACTCCTTGGCCCAGAACCGGCCATAGGAATACCACTGCTTCCTAAATCTTGCCTTCAACAGGAAATCTAAAGGAGGACCGAACCCGGAATGAGGCATTTCAAAGCCCTCATAAAGACGGCCATCGCAAGAATATAAACTATTACTCAAACCGAGGCAACCCCAAATGAGAGCCATGTTAGGAGTAATGACAGAACTCATTACCCTCAACAAACCCCCCACAACTATACTGCCGTCGTAAATGAAAACACAGTAACTTCATTTACTGTCTTTATACAAGTTTGGTTCTTTAAAATCACGAGTTGGAGTACTATAAGGCAATTTTTTCGGTTTGTCTGTCGATGGATAGTTTCCGAGATACCTTAGATAAAAACACAGTATTTATTAAAAAATCTGAATATTTTTAATAAAAAACACAGTCTGTATAATTTTTTAAGTTAAAATACAGTAACCTATTATTTACTGTGATCTTTTTAATACTTATAAGCATTTAAGAAATATTTTTGTTTGGCTTCTACAGATACTGTGGTTTTAGGTAAAATTTTGTTAAAAGTTAATTACTCTGTTTAAGGTGCCTGCAGTTTTTTATTTATTTTAAAATATATATATATACTAGCTGACCCGGCAAACGTTGTTTTGCCATATAAATAATTTTTAAGTAATTTCTAGTGTAGACAAAAAATAGCTTACTTATTGTAAGTGTGTAAGAATGTGGTATATGCGTGAAATAGGCATCGAGCACTGTGAACGATGGGGGAATATAAAAATAACAAAAGGCAAACATTATTTTTAAGTTATTATAATTTATTCCTTAAAATTATATATCATTAATTAATCAATTACGACAGTAACACTAACAAACAATATCAATCTCTTAATGCTATAGCGTGAACAATATTTTTTGTTAGTCCATCTTTAGCTAACACAAACAAACTGGATGGTTTACCCACTCGAGAGCATGCCACGTATAATTGCCCGTGTGAAAAACATGGTTTATCTCAAATCTAAGCCACAAATAGATATCGTTTGACCTTGGGATTTGTTGATTGTCATTGCAAATGCCAATCTAATCGGAAACTGAATACGTTTGAATTGAATTGGCACATCTGTAGGTATAATAGGAATCCGTGGTATTAATATATTTTCTCCTCGGAACTTGCTATTTAAAATGCTGGCTTCGATCACGTTTTTCATTAATTTTTGTTTCTTAATGTTGCATACTGCATCAGGGTTATTCTGAATATTTAGTGGCAGCTTAAATACTGAATGAGCTGTTCTGCCTCCATCCAATAAAGTTGCTGCAATGCCCGATGATGCAACGGCCAATGCGATGCCATTATTTGATCGTATTTCAGCAAGAATTAGCGAAATAACGAATGTTTTGCCAGTTCCACCCGGTGCATCCAAAAAGAAGAACCCACCTTGTCCAGCTGAAACTTCGAGCATAATGCGATCATAAATGGTTCTTTGTTCCTCATTCATTAGTGGGACATTGCGGGCAACAATCGCTGCCATTTCTACAGTGCTGTACTGCAGTTCACGATTCATTTCAGTATTCATTAAATCAGATGCAGTTCGATTTGGCGAATTCATACCGAAATGACTGAGTGGTAAGTTGGCAATGACAATGCAAAGATCCTCAATAGCAATTAATGCTTCATTGTACATTGCGTCGCTGAATGTTATGGTTAGATCATGGCACCGTGTACGATGTTGATGCAATATATCATCAGTCATTGAATCTTTGTGATTATCCCACAATATCTGTGCTCGGGCTGGGAAACATGTAGTCAACACTATAGCGAATAGTAGACGAATTTGTATTGCTGTACAGTTCAATGCAGCTTCAGCAAGCATACATTCCCACTGGTTGTCGTCTTCCAGCAAGCCGAGTGCAAGGCATGCATCTTTATACGTTGGATAGTGTTGCCCATTCACTTTACGTATATCTTGAAATGATAATGGGCCAGTAACATTAACCAACAACAGTCGAAGATAAAAGCACTCAGTGTGTCTTGGATCGACTGTAAATAATCGCCCCAAGGCGTTTGATTTAAATAAATTGAGACATGCAGCAACTGGTGAGCCTTGCTTGCGGGGCATCCATGTTTTTGTTTGAGTCCATGTGAAATAGCGTGGTACTTGTGAATAGAGTAATGTTCGTGCAAAGGCACCAAAATCATCCGCACGATTACACAATTCAAAAAATTCAGTGAGTGTAGTTTTAGTTGGATTTATTGCACGATCAATCGCTGTCTCGTTCGTGGAAAATACACGCTGACCGTTTTCAAGATGGACGGCTAACTGAACAACTGCTGGATCCCGTTCATGAATTGGAAAACCAAAGATACGCCAAGCAGCTTCATTGGAGCTGATGTACCGACCAATTTGGTAGAGCGTTATTTCATCGTTTTTATTCACTGGAGGAGCATTCACATTAGTATTTTCCGCTCTAAACACAGCCATATCACTGCCTTAATGGACATACTTGCAAATGTATTTGATGTTCTTCACAGAACTGCAGAACTCAACATTAATATGAGCATTGTATGTCTTGCTCAGCAGAGGCGAATATGGCACCACCCAACGATTGTCAATATCAATGTCTGTGTTGCTGATATTTTTAATAAATGATTGTCCGCCATTATCGGGATTTCTTCGACGATATATTGGGTATCCGTCGACATTTGTGATCGTATCATTAGTAAAATCTTTAGGGAAATTTTTAGTACATTTTCCATCTGCCATGCAAGGCGATGAACTATTAAGAATACCACATGGACCATGGATCATGTTTGTTGTAACAATAACAAACAGCAGTTGGTCAGTGGACGGATCTGGAATTTCATAATTTTATTATTAATAATTATAAAATAGGAAAGATTAATAGTTAATATGAGAGTTACACTGAGATAGCAAAATAATAATTGTCAACGTTACTACTACACTTGATGCATAAACAATAATGATGGCCGACAACTGTGTAGGGAGTGAGAGAAGTCTTATTGTGCGAGAGAAACAGGAGACCGGCTTCGTTCTCATCCCTACTCCGTGCTGTTTACTGGGTCAGAAGTGTATCTGTAGACAACTGGCGGGGATAACTAATTAAATGACGATTGATCAGTTATCGACCGGGGTGAAAAATGATTAAATTACTAAAATGGCTATTAAAAAATAGGGGTTGGTGATAAAAGGGTAAAAATTTAGGGTTGTATGTATTTTTTAATGCGACATAATAAAAAAATAAAGAAATTAAAAAAATGACTAAAAATTAAAGAAAAATGTTAAGGGTGGACAACCCTTATCACTAAGGGGTATGAAAAATAGATGTTGGCCGATTCTCAGACCTACTCAATATGCTCACAAAATTTCATGAGAATCGGTCAAGCCGTTTCGGAGGAGTACGGGAACGAACATTGTGACACGAGAATTTTATATATAAGATATATATATATATATATATATATATATATATATATATATATATATATATATATATATATATATATATATATATATATATATATATATATATATATATATATATATATATATATATATATATATATATATATATATATATATATATATATATATATATATATACATTAAAGATTTAAAGAAATAATCTATATTGATTACTTTGTTCATGAAAACAAATATTTAACAACTGAACTTTGACCGCGTTTATCTCAAAACGTATTTTTTCAAGTTAGAGTGTTTTCATTTACGACGGCAGTATAGGAAAGAGGGCCGATCCTTATAGCAGAAAATAGGGAGAGGAAGATAACTGTTCTACGTGTTTTGTGAGATTGACACATTTTAGCAAATCTTATATATAAAATTCTCGTGTCACAATGTTCGTTCCCGTACTTCTCCGAAACGGCTTGGCCGATTCTCATGAAATTTTGTGAGCATATTGAGTAGGTCTGAGAATCGGCCAACATCTATTTTTCATACCCCTTAGTGATAAGGGTTGTCCACCCTAAACATTTTTCTTTAATTTTTAGTCATTTTTTTAATTTCTTTATTTTTTTTATTATGTCGCATTAAAAAATACATACAACCCTAAATTTTTACCCTTTTATCACCAACCCTTATTTTTTCATAGCCATTTTAGTAATTTAATCATTTTTCATCCCCGGTCGATAACTGATCAATCGTCATTTAATTAGTTATCCCCGCCAGTTGTCTACAGGTGTCACTTCTCACCCAGTAAACAGCACGGAGTAGGGATGAGAACGAAGCCGGTCTCCTGTTTCTCTCACACAATAAGACTTCTCTCACTCCCTACACAGTTGTCGGCCATCATTATTGTTTATGCATCAAGTGTAGTAGTAACGTTGACAATTATTATTTTGCTATCTCAGTGTAACTCTCATATTAACTATTAATCATTCCTATTTTATTAATAATAATAAAATGATCAATTTAGAGTGTATTTTGCACGATTAGTTAATCAAGTGATTTTCATAACCTCAAAAGTACTCAACACGTGGCACGAGCTTCCACCAACAACGGCTTTTGTGTTGTAAGTATATTTGTTTTTAATTAAATCGAAAATGTTGTTGGAAACGGTCAAAAAAGATTCGGTGGAATTTAATTTTTATTAAAATTGGGCAAACTTTTTTTTGTATTCATTTTTTTTTACCATTTCTAACCATATATTTTCGATATGATTATGAAAAATAAAATTTTTCGCTTTTGTAAAACAGTCTAATGTTTACATGAATATGTAAATGAATGTGTGTACAACCAAATATTAAATACGATATAACTAGGGCCAAGATTTTTGCCGTGATTTCATTTTAACATTTTACAATTAATAAGGCTAATTACACCAGGGCCGCATTTAGAGGTTTGGAGGCCTTGGTGCAACAATGGAGTAGAGGTCCTTGATGCCATGCTAAACAGCTGACCTTAGCATATGTATTATATATGTACGTCAGGAAACAGAGCGGGAATGAAATCACAAGACACATTACAGAGTTCAAGCAACATATCTCAGTATTTTCCCTCCATATACTACTGAGCAAGTCGAGCATTCTTAGGAATATACTATACTTAGTTTGTACTCACATGAAGTTTGTACACACATACATGTAGTTTGTACACACATGTATTCTGCAGTTTCGGGTATTCTGCGACGGTTTTCATTTAAATCGTTATTAAAAATACAAAGCTTGGATGCGTTAGGGACCTAGGGGATATAGGTATATAGCCATATTTAATAGGATATAACTCAGAAACGTTGCATAATTGATATCAGTCGTCATAGTAATAAATGTTCTTCATAAAGAGATCCTTCCATTGGTATATGACTAACATATTGGAAAATGGTCCAAAAATGCCCATTCTGTTTTATTCTTAACACCTATATGGAAACATCGGTCAGTTTGACCGACTTGCATTTTTGCATTTATATATTGGCTAAACTGCGTGACCTTGACAGTTGCCGCGCCCAATACCTTCCTACTTCCTCACAACCAGTCCATAACGCTCAATATCGATTATAATTATCTATATGTAAAAATGTAAGAATGAACTATCGAATGAATTTTTACACCTGTGTGCGTAAAGCCCAACTTGCCAGTCGTGCTTGTTATCCATGTTATTATATAAGGCCAATATTTCTATTATTTTCGACGTCAATGCTAACAGCGCCACCTGCATTTCGACGGCAAAAAATGATTTCTAAAATGTCTTATAGGGGTGAACAATCTTACACTACATAATCAATGGTTCTACCCGTCCCTAAAACAATACAAATATTGCAAGAGTGGCGAATTCAGAAGCCGCGATGGGCGGCGGGGTATGAGGGGAGGTGCGTTTTATTTCCCGAATTATTTCTTCACGACTGAATCTCATGGCGCGCGATCTTTTGTTTCTTAATTGCGGCGATGGTGGGCGGCTTTTTTAACTCTTCGGGCAATGTAAAAATTCATTCATTTTTATAGTTCCGCAAGGCCGGCGCATCTTATGTGATAGTTGCATTTGTCATTTTACGGTCGCGCGGTCGGTCCGATTGACTGTGTGTTAAACTTACTGTTAGTTGTATTGTCGGTCAGAAATGCCGTAAGTTTCCTTTTGCGGTGTGGTGTCCTTTTTTTGTAAAAAAATTGTTTATGATTTCATCTTTTTGTGTGTATTGTGATAGTGTATATACTGTATATAGGTACATAACTTTTATTTTACATGTTTCATACATAATGGACCGTGCTGGTAGTAGTAAGTCTTTTTTAACTCACGATCCCGACTTTGGTGACAACATTCGCAGACTGTTCGAGTCAACATGTGGAGAATGATGGTTCAGATGAGGATATAGAAGATGTGGACGACTCGGATGCTGATCTTGATTTCGTAATAGAGGACAATAGGCAGTATAAAGACTTCACTTCTTCAAGTTTAAAGGACGAAGATGAGGTATTGATGGAAGTAGACAACCAAGAAGATGGAAGTAAACTGCTACATGCAGTAGCTGAAAACGCACCCCTTCCATAATATTTCTTTGATAGAACGAGGAAAACGGAATGCGGACCTCCCAATGCTTGGAAAAGAAAACCACCCCCAAGAAATGTGAGAACCCAGCAAGAAATATACAAATTATTTAATTCATTAAATATTTTTGATCATTTAGATGGCCTTACTTCAGTTTTTTACCATTCAAGTAACAAGAAATAAACAGAATATAGCAAATAGTATACAACGGTCAAATTGACCTTATCTTTCCCTTAGTGTTATAAAATATATGTTTCCATATAGGTGTTAATAGGGTACCTACGTCGAAAAAAGTCACACTTACACTTTTTGCGGAGCATTTAAAATTCAAGGGCAAACGATACGGAGACTACTTATCATTCTCTGCAAAGGTGTTAATTTTGCTTCAATAAAATTAAAATGCGTACCTACTTACTCTATTACTGATTATGTAGATAGGTTGTTGACATTGGTATGATGCATACTCACACTTAAATATTCCGTCTTGTTAATAGCTACCTATCTGTGTATCTTGACATTGCCAATCGTATTTATCCACCTATTATTAAGGTAAACTGTAACTCCGCCCTGATTATAGAGTTCTGTGATATAATTCAGTGCGTCTTTTATACAATAGCCAAAAGGCTGCGGCAAAAAAGTGCAAGAGTTCAATAAAAGCTGATACTTTCACATCAGACAGTATTTTGGCCATATAAGTAATGCTGAAAAAGAGTCAGCAGGTCAGACTCCGGGACACCTGGCGCTGGCGTACTAGGAAAGGTGTAATTTTAATTAGCACCCCCAAAGTGTTTTGGAAAAGCTGAAAATTCATCAGTTAGTGAAGTTCGAGTGGATGCAATACAGAACTCGAAACAAATGGTCAGACTGCTTTACAATACAATGCGTGGCCTCAGCATTACTCCATAAATGTCATAATGAAGTCCAGTATATTGCGCGGCAATATACCGACAAATACGTACCGGCGTATTTGCAGGGATTTCATTTTTGTGACATGTATGGAGTAATGCTAAGGAGTATCATTTGTTTAGCAGTGTGATCAAATCTTTATTGCTTTCACTGTCTACTGATAAATTATCAACTTTTACAAAACACTTAGGGGTTACTAATTAAAATTACAGCGCAAGGTGTCCCGGAATCTGGCCTGCTGACTGTACCCCGGCATTTTATGGTCAAAATACTGTCTGATTTGATAGTATCAGCTTTTACAAAACTCTTCCACTTTTTTGTCGCTGGCTCCCCTACTATAAATCTTAGGCTATCCGCGCACTGATCGGTGCGTTGCGGTACGTTTTTTTGCCGGACGGTAATAAAACCACATTTTTATAGTACGCGCATTATGGTGGGATTTTCGGACTTTTTGTGGTTCGTTGTCTACGCAAGTCTCTGCCGGCGATCTGCAGAATAATTTCTGCAGTGCGCGGGGTTATATATAACTGTTTAAAAAGAAAGTAGCAAATCTGTAGCAATCCAATGAATTTAAATATGGACCGATTTTTTTTCCGTAGTGCGCGCGCTTCCATGTGATTATATAGTTTCATGTGATTCTATAGTTGAGTCACACCTGCTGTCACAGTTGAGTCACACCTGCGCTATGGTATTCTTTTATGGGGTAATGCAGCACACATCAACAGTGTATTCACTCTCCAGAAAAGAGCCATACGTGCGATAGTAGGTATTGGTCCACGGCAGTCATTTCGTGAACACTTCCAAAAACTAGGGATATTGACCGTATATGCGATTTTTGCTCAAGAAGCTCTTTGCGAATTCTATTGCAATAAGAGCTCGGCCATATCCCACGAGGAAGTACATCGGCATGACACCAGGAATAAAACCCTGTATCTCCAACCGTTCGTAGCACGTACTGCCAAGTTCCAGGCGACTAGTCGATACTTAGGCCTCAAACCTTTCAATAAATTGCCCGAAAGATTAAAAGCAATTAAAAACATCGATATTTTCAAGAGATCCATCCGAGTCTATCTGCTTAAAATCAACATGTATGCCCATAACGACTTCTTAAAATATTTTGAAAATACATAGCATCGTATCATCCATTTAATCTAATACATATTATTTACCGTTAATTGTTTTGTTGTAAACTGTTATCATATAGTCTATGTTTTTGTAAATTGGTAAGTTTAAAGCTATATATTGTATATCATCTCTTGTCTAAATTGAGTAACTAGTTTAAGATTAATTACTGTTATTCCTACACAATTGTATGGTTGTATTGGAAATAAATACCTTTTACTTTACTTTACTTTACTATAGGTCACTCGCTTCCATGTGATTTTCCAAAACAAAAACGCACGGCATTTCACCTTAGTGCGCGGTTAGGCTAAAAGGCCAAGGCTAGCCATTCCTTCTGGATCTCAAGACCTGGATTTTGGTTGAGCAGACCTGCGACCCTATTACGGACACTATCGCGAGCCAATCGCCTTTGGCGTGCCATGAAAAACTAAAATAGTTATGAACACTCTCGCTTTCGCTATCGGAAAGAAACCTAAAATTTAGCGACCATTCATCTATTTATTTTCATATATTTATTTACAACAAAAAATGGTATTGAATAACATGGTCATACTAGGTAATGGTGTGAAGTAAACGACGTCCCACATGCACGTGACCGTGCTCAGAGCATACCCAACTACGCCGGGTATGGCATATATCTGGGCATACGACGTATTGTCTGACTTAAGTAGAGAAGCATAAATGACGTATGCGTATAACTCATCGGTAATTGAAAGTTAAATAATTGTTCGTAATATAAAATACTTTGTAATATAAATTATGTGCATACACATATTTTTTTTATTTTTATTTTATTATTCATTGCCGAATATATGTGATATAAAAACTAGAGAGCTAGCTGCCCTGGAACAAGTCCTGGCACTTAGTTGGGCAGCAGCAGTACTTAAATGCTAATGCTCATATCGGCCGTGTTTAATTTTAATTTTAATTTTAATTATATATTTTTTTAATTGATATGATTATTAGTGATACTTATGCTCTGTTAATGAATTGTAAAATTAATTAAATAAATAAATAAATAAATATACATACATTCACACGCATATATACATAAATATAAAAAATATTACGATTTAATATATACTATAGTATTCCTCATATGTACTATATTAGATTATATTCGATAATATTTATATTTATTTTATATTTATCTCTACTCAATTTCCAGTTGCTAGAACAACCTGATGTCGTTAAAACTTCCTGGGGGTGACAGGTTTTCCCGTTGTGTTGACACTCCCAGATGTCCTAGCAGTGGTCTTCAAGTCTGTGTTCGCGATGTTACAGAGACGAAATTGCATTGAATATCCTTGTCGATGTTTGCTGCGAACCGCGAGCTAGTTAATTGAATGTTGGTTATTTTTTGATACAGCGAGGTTGTCCTGTTTACAGATTCGATTTAAATAATTTTCTGAAATTATTCCACCGAAAAGCGTGATTGCCCTATTACTGCTTTATCACCACCGAAATAGACTACAACACCATTGTTGACACAGAAGGACCATCATTAGAACGTGTGAATATATTATAGACCTTTCGCTTGAAGTGGCATAAGTGGACCATTGCGGTGACAATAGCATTTTCACAAATTGATCAAAACATCCGAATCGAAAAAATATAAAATGATGAATGTGACAAGTAGGCTCATCAGTCGATCGAAAATATCTAGCAATCATGTTCAAGTTTGGGTTTGCTTTTGCTGCAATCATCGGGGTAAGAAATTTACCAATTTTACCTTGCCTGCACACATTTCGATACTTTTTATTTTATTTTATTTTATTAGTTTCAAATAGTATTCAAGGGCATCACAGATGAATCCAATTCGCCCTTGAATATTAAAGCTAGAGTGTAAGTCTAAAAATAAATGACTACATAACTAAATTAATGCTAACATTGAACAAGAAAAAAAAAAAAAAAAACATAAAAATATAAAACTAAATAAAAGACAGATTATGATAAACATGAGATAGCAGGGAGTTGCCTTTTTAGCTGCCAAAGGCATGTACAAAAGATATCTATTTCTGTGGGTAAGGAATTAAGAAGAGCTATAACCCTTCCCACTGGCCTGTCTACAAAAATATTTGTACGGTGGTACGGCACATTAAACAATAGATGCGATCTCCTCGCTGTGTAATTTACCGGTACGTACAATTCAAACTTAAAATATTTCAATTTAAACAATTCCTACATGCTGATGTACTGCTCTTGTAGATAATCTTGTAAACAATACCTCTAATCTTTTCTTTCAATGTTAGGCTACAGTCACTTTAATCGTCACTTATTATTATCCTTGACTATTATTGTCTTATCTTGTTATCCTTGACTATATTCTTATGACTCTTATTTCTTGGGAGCTAATGTTGCAGTTTGGCCACTGAGACTCATGGGTTTAGGGTCGCTCAAACACACGAGTCAACACCAATTCGGCGGCCTCCACGTAGAAGTGCGAGCTAGGGTAGGACGCTTACCTGCGGGCCAGTCTCCCCTAGGAGTCAACCTTCGGACGCTCCTGGACGGTTTGCGCACCGTGCGGCGTCAGCCAATCGATTCTGCATTCCGACTAACAGCCGGGGGAGTCTGGAAACAGTAATGTTTCCTGTAGAGTGATAACCTAATATAGCTGTTAACCTTGCGGCAACTGCTCTGGAAATTCAGTTGTTATAACGGTAGTAATTAGAAATTCAGTTATTATAACGCGGTTTTTTACACAACCGCCCAACAACTAAGGCGTGTAATGTGTTCAGGGTTCATCTATGTGTTATTCGTTTCTTTATTCCACCATAACATCTAAACGCTTGAACCATTTCGAAGTACAATATTCACTTTTTATAAAATCGAAGACTATCGCGGTTGTTTGACATTATAAATAGGATAGAAAACGAATTTACCGCGTGAAATTTGTAGGACCCGACGTTTCGGTGACGTTGCAGCCGCCGTTGTCTAGGGTAGACTGAAGAGCTGTCAGTCCGTTGTTTTGCGGGTAGGCCGCAAACCGCTGCCGCCACTGCGTAGGTTATAACGGTGGTGGGGGGCCGGGCTCGGAGCGCGGGAATTTTTAAAATCCGTCTTGCACACAACACTCACTGTATCCTGTTTTACGTCTTTGCGTTCGGCGTTCGGCGGCGGGAACATTTTAAGAAGAGGGTTCCACGTAGAAGAGAGTTTGTAGCCGTCATCTCTATTGAAGTTCGGAGTTCTTCTTATTTCAATGGCTTCCCGGATCATGCGAGGAAAGTAGAATTGTTCCTTGGATAGAACAATGGGATTTTGAAACTGCATCCAGTGGTTACTTCCGCTATCCAATATATGTTCGCAGATCGCCGATTTTTCTCGCTGAACGTTTTTAACAGCTTTGATGTGTTCTGTCAGTCACGTGGCTATGGGCCGTTTCGTTTGTCCAGGCAAGACCCATCCGCTATGACACTTGTAGAAACGGAATACGAAAAAGGGTCTAGACCAAGGGTGGCCAACCCGCAGCCCGCCGAGTGACAACTTGCGGCCCGCCGACCCTGAGTCACGAATGCGCGGGGTGTGAATTCATTACCAGGAACATTACAAATGGAAAGTTTTGAAATACGTTGTGATGCACAGTTAAAGGAGAAATTTCATCAGGTTGGCTTAGAATAGTTCTACAACTTATTTGGACAAGGAAAAATATCCGGCTACTTACAAACATGCTCTGGCTATGATTTCTCTATTCGGAAATACGTAAGAGTGTGAACAGCTTTTTAGTCGTATGAAGCACATCAAATCCAAAGAGAGAACCCGAATTACCGATGAGCATTTGTAAAACTGTTTGCGTTTAGCTACGACCTGAGTTGAGATCGACATTAATGTACTAAGTTCGGCCAAACAAAGTCAGACGTCACACTAACATTCTAAAATTTAATTTTCCTATGCGTAATAAATAAATATATATATATATATATATGTATATATATACATATATATATATATATATATATATATATATATATATATATATATATATATATATATATATATATATATATATATATATATATATATATATATATATATATATATATATATATATATATATATATATATATATATATATATATATATATATATATATATATATATATATATATATATATATATATATATATATATATATATATATATATATATATATATATATATATATATATATATATATATATATATATATATATATATATATATATATATATATATATATATATATATATATATATATATATATATATATATATATATATATATATATATATATATATATATATATATATATATATATATATATATATATATATATATATATATATATATATATATATATATATATATATATATATATATATATATATATATATATATATATATATATACTTCTGGTTTTCTTTTAAATTGCCAACAAACAGTTGGTTGTGCGGCCCGGTGGGAAATCTTATTTCAAAAATTTGGCCCGGCCTCTGAAAAGGTTGGCCACCCGTGGTCTAGACAATACTTAACATCAATGTAAGAGCCTGGTAGCTTCTACATAAGTACGCTCCAATTAGAACGCATGAGAGGAAATATTAAAACGTTAGTAGGGGCGTTGACTACAACGGGCGAATCCATCACCCCAGGCTGGTATAACGATAGTGATCAGCACTGTCTCCTATAGAGATGTAACATAACTGGAAACAGTACATATAGAGGGTAGATAGATTCCGTAGATATCGTATCACCGCTACATAAGGGAGAGGACCGCGAACTCGTAACCAGTCGAGAGACCGGAGAAATCTGGTCGCAACTGGAAGTAAGGGCGTGAGTGTAGGCCCACTGGGTAACATTCCTCGCTATCTCGCGGATAAGGCGTTGGCCTGTTACGGGCATGTGGCGGAGTTTGACGGTGGATTGTTCTGTCCTAAGTCTTCTGCGCTCAGATAGAACGATCATTTCGTTAAAACTTCCTGAGGTGACGGATTCGCCCTTTGTAGTTGACAACTCTACATGTACCCCAGCATTCTATGACAAAAATATTGTCTGATCTAAAATTATCAGCTTTTTCAAAACTTGTCGCTGGCTTTTAGCTATGTGTGACGGGCCTAGTGTTGCGTCGGATTGGGTTAAATTAATTTTAAATGAATTTTAAAATTTAAATATCCCTAATTTTTAATCGTGTGACCATAGTTTAATTATTTGATGGAAAATATGTAATAAATACATTTACAATTAGAAGTCTTTGTATTAAAATCATTTTATTTTTTTATTTAATTCACAGGAATGCCCAGCAGAATCCTGGAATAACTCAGAAGAATGCAATAAGGTGAAAGAAACCGTCGAAAAATGTTCTTCACCATTTTAAGACAAGACTACCAGCCACTTTGATTTAGTTATTATTATTATTATTACTATCATTTAAAAAATATTTTGTGACTTGGATTTTGCTATGAGTATGAATAAAATTATTATTTAATCAGCATATCAGCATTGTTTACATTTAAAGCGGGGACCCAGTACAGAATTGTAATTACAAATGCATTTTAATTACTATTTCATTGCATAATTATAATCTAATTAGATTAGATTAAATTGGATCATGCCTCCTTAGCCAGGAGTTGCTCTGACCAGCTTCGCCGATATACAGGATGGGCCAAAAGGGTGTAGGCGATTTGATTCCTTAATTTCTCGGAATCTGCTCGTTGCGGGGAGGCGTGGCGTATATTGCGTCGCTTCTTGGAAATGTAGTCGCCATGGAGTATGATGCCAATAATCGACTTAACTTCGTTAATCTGATGCTCGACTGTTTCAACGATTTTTGTAACGTTTTCACTGACGAGGCGAATTTCCATCTTCATTATCAAAGAAACAAACGAACTTGTTGATTCTGGTCAGAGAACAATCCCCATCGTCTTCATGGACGTCCACTTTACAACCATAAATTTGTCGTGTGGGTTGCAATATCGGAAAACGCTGTTGTCGGGCCATATATTTTCGAGAACGAAAGAGGGCGCGCGGTGATGGTGAGAGCCCACAATTATTGCTACATGCTAAGAGAGTTCGTGGTCCTGGCTTTGAAAGAATTTCAAGGAGATGGTTCCAGGAAGAGATGGTTCTACCTAGAGGAGATGGTTCCAACAAAATGGTGCCGCATGCCATACCGCTAGGGTGTCTATAGACCTGCTTAAGGAAATGTTCCCGGGAAGCCTTATTTCAAAAAGAGGGGATATTGAATGGCCCTCACGCAGCCCAGACCTAACTCCATGTGATTTTTTTAATAGGGCGTCCTTAAATCGGTGGTCTATGAAAATATTCCGATAAATTTGGAGCAACTCAAACGAAAAATTATACGGGAAATCAAAATATTCCAAAAATAATATTTCGCCGAGTTTTTCAAAATCTGCGACTTCGGTTTCAAGAGTGTCAAGCAGCCGAGGGTCGTCATTTAGAAAACATTATTTTAAAAACATGAAAATCCAAGATTTATATTTTTCAAAAATTAAAATTAAAATTTCATATGCATCAGAGTTTTTAAACAAAAAATCATATTTAAACTGCCAACATCCTTTTGGCCCACTCTGTACGAGGAACAAAGTGGTCCGTATTCTGTTCCTCGCGCGCTTAAACTTCGCTGGTGCTAAAAAGCACATTCGTAATTTTGTTGGTATTCCGTTTCATCAAAATTAGGAACCGGTCTTAATTTATTTTATTTTATTTTATTTTATTTTGGAACCAAAACAGAACTACATACAACGCAATAAAAACCTATTTAAAAGTAACAAAAATCCATTAATGTGTTTTCGAATATAAAATATACAAATTGAACGCAATATAATTTTATATTGTTTCCGCTTGGTAATGGGGGGAATCAGGATGGTAAGTGAGGTGAAAGGAAGAGACAAACTAGATAAAAAATATTATGTAAGTATACATATATATTTATATTTAATTTAAGGTATGATTTAAGTTGTAGATAATAAGCTGAGATGGGCTGATCATGTAGACTTATTGTCTTCAAGGATCAGACGTCTGCCATACATATTTAAAGATTTAAGGAATATTCTAGACCCCAAAACAATAAAAACTACCTATTATGCCTTGTGTCAAAGCATTCTGGGTAAGCAGAGTTACGGGATCATTGGGTGGGGAGGTTGCTCCAAAACAATTATCCATCAAGTAGAGGTAGCACAGAAGCTGATAATTAAAATTATCACTCGTAAACCATACAGATACCCGTCAGAAAAACTTTTTGAAGAGTTCAGTGTACTTGAAGTAAGGCAACTTTATTTAAAATTTTGTCTGGTTTTTATTCAATTTCAAAATAAGAGAGCGCCCACACAACAAGGCGATCCGTGGCGGATATGTTAGACGTCCGTCGAACGAAAACATCTTTTGGTCAGAGGCATCTTATGAGTATAGGCCCCAGGATATACAACGAATTGGATGAGTCGATAAAAATCGTATACAGTAAAGACCAATTTAAAAAACGGTGTCACAGGTGGATTCTGAATGAAGGTCGGGATATTAGCCACCAAATATTTAATATTCTTATGTAATTTAATTTAAATAAATTGAATTACTATTATTATTATTTTATTAAATCGCTGTTCTTGTTTTTCTCTTTTTTTAATTGAATTATATTGAAATATATATTTTAACTTGGAACATGGACATTTTATATATAATTGTATCCTCGGACTATTTAAATATGATTCTTTAAATATTTATTGAGATATCAGTTTTTCCTTTATTTCGATTCATTAATAATATTTTTATATTTTATTGTATTTATTACGACATTATATTATTATTATTCAGTTTAATTATTTCACCATTTACTGAATGTTATTTTTCTAGCACACTACAGCTACATTTACATCACACTACACTACACTACAGTTACATCACACTACACTCAAATTACAATGTTTATTATTATTAGTTAATTTTTAATATTATTTGATACCTACCATATTTTTTTAATTAAGTATTCTAAAGTATGCACAAACCACTCTACTTAGTACGGGCCTAGGCCTAGTTAGGCGGCGTTGATTTAAAAAAAATTGGTCTGCGGTGCTTTCTATTTTGCTATTATTTACATTTAAGCCTATAATGTTAAACTTACAATGTACTGCAATAAAAATGTGCTTTTCTTTAATAAATAAATAAATAAATAAAATATGTAGGTGAATATACTTGAGATAAAATTATGTCCATTAACTAAATTAAATGAAATATAATATGTATAAATGTTTTGTGATCATCAAGATAGACTCTAGATGTTTTTTTATTGAGTTCTTATAAGAGGTTTTTGATTAGTGTAATATGTCCACACTTAAAAAGTCTGTATTACATCTATGACACGCTCTGTATAGAAATGCATTTTGAGATACGTCGGTTTTCACTACAGGGAGATGAAATAGTCGATTCGATCGATAAGGGCGGGGAGGAACATAAAATTCAATGCGCTCCAAAATCGCGTTTGCATCGATGGAATTATTTACCAACCCATGCAAGAATAAATCTTAAAATTTTCCGTTTTGTCTATGGGCGTTCCAAAGCGGGGTCTTAATTTTGACAGCTCGCTCACTCGCCCGTCCGCCGTCGCCCTGGCCCCGCCTGCTGCCGTCTTGTCGCCGCGATTTCGCTTGTTTTGAATTCCAAAGGAACCATGTCAAAAGCGAGCCAACAAGATCCAAAAAATATACAGGGCAATACTCTCTTGTTTAATGTCAATGTCAATCTCTTGTTTAATGTTATTATTGCTTTGTATTCAATTTCTTGATCCTGTTTTGTGTTTTTTGCCTCTTTTCCAAGTACTGTAATCACGTAATACACAAGTACGTAATGTAAATCACGTAATACACTAATCTATAGTGTTTGACCCAGACGTGCGTTTCTGCTGGCATCCCATGTTTTCTAAATTATTTCTACATGTCAGAACCTATTATTGGCTATCAGTTAGTATTCTGATTGTTATTTAATATTTTACATGGCTGTTGGTTTTCCTTAAATAAATAAATAAATGTATCTTATATAACCTACAAGCAATATTGACACAGGATTATCAGGGCAAAATATTGAGAGTTGATATTAACGATGATAATCTGCGTCTGTGTGTATGTGCTTATTCCCTACGATAGCGATGAAACGCTTCATCCGATTGAGCTGAAATTTGGCATGCAGGCATCATTCGGTCATGACAAGAGCTGAAAATATTGTAGTTGAAATCGGTCCACCAGAGGGCGCGCTAGTCACACTTCAATCTCGAAATATTGCATTTAGAGACTTGGAATTTCGTACACAAATGAATTCGACCGAAATCATTTTGTGAAATTTTGGTTGGAATAACTTGTATACAGGCGCCGCATTTTTTTGAATACTGCCGTCTTTGAAAAAATATTACATATTTTTTGGAAAAATACCATTTTAATACCAGGGAATTACTACATAAACATAGTACGACGCTCGAATGATAGATACATTTGAATGGTAGGTATTTTTGCCCAGATATTGCAACATTCCTTTTTCGTTTCAGACGATAATATTCTTCGTCTTCAAATATTATTCTTCTTCTGCGGTTTCTCTGCCGCCTTATCTAGAGTGCTTTAATTTCAAAAAAGATAGACCAACTACTCAGAATGAATAAAGTTTCAGGCTAAATTATTTTTCTTTTTCGATATTCTTCTTCTTCCGTAGGTTCCTATTCCGCCTTATCTAGAGTGCTTTAATTCATAACCAAGTACTCAGGATTTACAAAGATTGGACGAAAATATTCTTCTTCTTCTGATATTCTTCTTCTTCCATGGGTACCTATCCCGCCTTATTTAGACAGCTTTAACTTCGAAAAAGATAGTACCAATGTACTCAGGATGTATAAAGTTCCAGAGGATTTTTTTTTTCTTCCGATATTGTTCTACTCCCGTGGGTTCCTATTCCGTCTTATCTCGAGTGCTACCCGTCATACCCAAATACTCAGGATGTATAAAGTTTCGGATGAAAATATTCTTCTTCTTCCAATATTCTTCTTATTCTGTAGGTTTCTATCCCGCCTAATCTAGAGTGTTTTAACTTCGAAAATGATAGATCAAAGTACTCAGGATGTATCAAGTTTTGGACGAAAATATTCTTCTTTTTCCGATATATTCTTCTTTTTCCGAAAATATTCTTCTCTTCTACTCCCGTCGGTTCCTATTCCGCCTTATTCGAAGTGCTCAGGATGTATGCAGTTTTGGGGAAAATATTCTTCTCTTTCCGATATTTTTGTTCTTCCGTGGATTTTTATTCCGCCTTATCTAGAGTGCTTTAACCCATTTACAACGACTGATCATTATAAATATTTAAAAAAAGTATGGGGAAAAACTTCAATTTAAAAATATTAACGAGCAGATAACTTTCGCTTATTGTCTACCAATCGCTGCATTGATCGTTTGACAGTGTTTCGGTGCATAGATCATCTTATGATCATAATTTTGAAGTGCCTTTCTATTTTAAATCGTATTAGCGTAATTAACTTTCACTATGTCTTCAAAACGGTAAGTGTTTACAAATAAGCTTGTGAATGAAATTTATTTTATGCACGTTTATTAAAAAGTTATGACATAGATATAGATTATATAGATATATATAGATAGATAGATAATAAATCCTTTTTCATAGTAATAACTGTCTCTTTAATTTAAAATAGGATACAATCGATAAAGTAGTAGTTATATGAGCGTTAACCTACCTGCCTATTACTACTGATCGTTAAAATGATCCGAATTTTCCAATCTTTCCTGTAAACTCAGTTTTTTTGGTATTTTTCCATGTTTACTTTATCCATCAAGGTAATAATGCTAAAAAACTACTGTGATACGAGATTTAAAAAAGTTTCAGTAACAACTGGGTTAATAGCACTCTTTGGTATGTGGTGTTTCTAGGGGGGGGGGGGGTTGCTTGGTATTGAGGGTTTGGGGGGTTGGGGGGAAGGAGGGAAGGGAAGGTTTGTTTGGTGAGGAGAAGGGTTTAAGGGTGGAATTGGGTGGAGCTTTACAGGCGGGGCAAGAACTTCATTTGATCTGGGCAAGGTACATTTCGCGAGGTCCTCTTATTCTTTCCCAACATGCATGATGCATCGTATAAGTTTTGACAGCTACTATTCTATTCATTGTTCGCTGTAAATTCCTTTTTTTTTTGTTGCAGTCACCTCGACAATGTGGTTGTCTAAGTAATTAACATACCGCGAACAGTAAATTTTTATCACAATTTTTCATCATCACCGCTTTATGTTATTACCATTATTTATCAGCAACATTTGACATTCATTTAATTTGCTAAAAGAAAATCTGAGTCAGACTTAAAAAAAAAAAATATTTAGAAAAATGTGTCTTTAAACAGTAGACGATTCGCTAAATTTTAGGAAAGATAGCAGTCATTGCGAAATAGTGCTAATTACGAGAGAGCTGTCATTTTAGAAAAGCAGATTGTGTGACTGTAGACATTTTAGGAAATACAGTAGTCATTACGAAAAAGTAGTAATTTTGAGAGCGTAGGTATTTCGGTAAAGTAGTCATTAAAGTACTTACCTTAGCGGAATGGAATAGTACGAGTAGCTATCAAAAGTTAGCCGATCAAACCCCTGGTGTCATAACAAGATATCTATACTAATATTATAAATAGGTAAAGTTTGTGAGGTTGTAGGAAGTAATCACCGGATCTACTGAATCGATTTAAAAAATTCTTTTACCAATAGAAAGCCACATTATTTGTAAATATCAGAGGCTATATATTAATCCGAAAAATGAAAAGACTTTTTCGTGGTAGTCGGATTTGCAAAGTAAGTCGGAGAAAAAACGGTCGAACGAAAACGTTTCTAACTAACGCTGCCTTAGTGATGAGAGATATATGATTAAGTTCTAAAGAAAACTTGTAGAGCTTAATAATCCCTACAAAAAAATCAGCGACAGCACATGTCTAACTTTTATATTTAAGTCACAAAAAGTAGTATTTTATATTTTAAAAAAAAATTAAATCGTTAGGTCATGTTTATTGGTCATATTATCAACAATTATGAATTCTCATCAAAATAAGTAAATTTATAGTCTCAAGTGTTTAAAACAAAACACTTTTCCCTTTTACTGCATATAATTTCCCTTTTTCTGCATAAATAGTTAAAGAGATAAGACACTCACAAATAAGACACTCACAAGCAGGCACTCACAAATAACAGTAATATAGTCAAATTGGCATACAAATACATACATACATATGCAGTAAGAATATAACCCTTCTTTTGGCAGTCAGGAAATAAATCATAGTACTCAGTACTAACCGAACCACACTCATAATTTCATCACAAGTAAAAAGTTTTACCGCTCAACGACGTGGGCACGGGTCAGCTAGTTATTTTATAAAATTAAAAATACTGGAAAATGTAAATATAATTTTCACAGAAATGCACAAATGTTCTTTGACATAAAAAAAAGAATCATAGAAACAAAAATTTCCTACTTTTAACCTTACTCAACTCCTTAATAATTATATCGTAATTCAGCTTAGATGCTATATCTGCTTAAATTGATAAAACTGCCAATGTTGAAAGCCTTTCCTGACCCATTGTACTGCTCAAATATTTTTTTATTACTTTTAATTTTGAAAAGCTCCTTTCAGCGGAGGATGTACCGGTATTGTTAACAAAATTCGAACGACCATGTAAAAATTTGGGTAAATTTCTTTCAAGATATTTTCTGTTATGTATTGGAGCAGCTGTTTCACATCTTTAATATAATTGGGTAAATTTGGTGTCATTGATTGTAATTCTTCGTATAATTCTTAAGGTTGGACGTCCCTACTCACTCGCAGGACTTTTAAGATAGGTTATTGACATTTTTTATTTAGATTGTCTTCATTTAGCTTGATTTTTTGTCCATTTTATTGACTATTATATTATTACGACTATTTAATTTGCTCCCTGAAAATCGATTGTATTTTGTAGTTGTATGTAGGACCATATATTTCATGACAATCCAATTAATAATTTTCACGTCAATGTGTTCTAAATATAGCTTTTTAATACTTTATTATTACTAATATTTTTTATTCTAATTGTTATGCCAAATAATTATCCGATTGACTATGTAATTTATAGATCCAATACAGATATTATAAATAATGTGGTGAGACTCTTTAAAACATGGGTCTTCAACTCGCGGCCCGCGGTGGCGTTCTTGGCGACCAGCTCGCGCCCGCGCCCGCCCGCAGTTGTACTACTACGGGCGGGTTGCGACGGACACACTCGTTTCCAGTGGTCTCGAAGCTACCGATTTTTCGCTATTTCTACCGATATGGCGCCTGTCCTACCGAAATACCGAAATGGATCGATTTTTCCACGATTTCTATCGAAACAAGCAAGCAAAATAGCTGCACGGTTTCCATTGAAAAATAATCCAATAAAAGATTTAGACGTAATCGAACTAACAAATATTAAAAGTGGCAAAATTGCTTCGATTATTCCTGTTATTAGACTCTTTCCCAATATTGTCCAAAACAATGATTTCCAGCAAATTGATACAGAATCGCGTGTTTTGAGAAATTGACAACAAATAAAAAAATTTCCTGATTAAATAAAACTCTTTTGGGATAATATCAGTTTACTGAAGTATGGCGATGACACTCAAATGTTGGCGATGAGACTGTTGTCTTCTTTCATCTTTACTATTTTACCACTTCATCCCATTCATCCAACAATGTTGAGCGCATATTCTCGCATATTAATCTCATGAAAACCAAACAGCAAAATAGGTTGTATACTGAGTCAATCATTGGCCTGTTACATACAAAAGTCTATTTAATGACGCTAATTGTTACGACTTCGAAATTAGTTCAAAAATGACTGCTGCTATGGCTAAAAAATATTAGTAGGTACTATCCTACATATTATAATAAAAAATATTATAACTGTTGATTTAATTGGTTGTACTAATACTTAGTATGCTATTGTTAATTCGTTTTCATTATGATTTGCTGATGTAAATATTGTACTTCATTTTTATGATGCATGTGGCATGCATCATAAAAATGCAGCATGTTGGGCATGCAGCATGCCCAACAAACTGTTATTAGTTTTAATAATGTTTAATAATTCCTGATGTTTATAAAGAAGATTCCTAATATTTTTTAATAATTCCTGTTGTCTAATAATGTTTAATAAAAAGATTTGATTAAATTTTGTTTTTTTTTCATATGTATACCGATTTTTGGCCCAATTATACCGATTTTACATAGCAGCTCTACCAATTTTTCATTTTGACGTTCGAGACCACTGCCGTTTCGCTCGCTCGCTCAGTGCGTTAATAAAAGTGTTAACGCACTCGCTCAAGTGCGTTAACTCGCTAGTTAACGCATGTTAACTCGTTAGTTAACGCATGTTAAGTTAACGCATGTTAACTAGTTAACTATGTAGCTAAGATTAGCATAGTTAACGCACTTAACAAGAGAGAGTTAACGCACTCGCTCAAGTTAACGCACTCGCTCAGTGCTCAGAGAGTTGAATAGAAAACACGTTGCAACTTGCAACCTTGAGACCAGTTTGAGAATTGCAACGACCACTATATAGGGGCAGATATTGATAAAATAGTTTAGACTAAACAATGTCAAAAATATCATTGATTGAATTTTATCATAATATTTTTTGGTTGGTAAAATTGGATAATAAATAACTTCATAGATTATTGTTCTTTGATTACTTAAGTTTATATTGGAATATATTGTTTTGTGTTACGGCCCGCCGAAACAAAATCAAAGTATTGTCGCCCCTTGACCTCGAAAAGGATGAAGACCCCTGCTTTAAAGCTGGTGCTGTTTTAAAGCTGCTGCTGCTCTACCCCCTGCTGCTTTTATTTTTAAATGTATTTTTAATCGCGGCAATCGAACATATTGTGTACACTCGAAAGAATTAACTATTTATAAGTTTTGAAGATAATAAACTTGATTTGATTTTTGATTTGATTTGATTCCACCAAAAAGTACTATTTTACCCTAATTACTAATTATTTTATTACCGGCGCCACCGCGCTGACATGGATCATGGCACCATTGTTATCAGAAGGACGACCATTATAACGTGTTAAAAATATATACAGATACTAAGTTTGAAGTGTGATTAATGGGTAATTGATCAATCTTTGCGAAGAGCAGTGGCAATGAGATTTATACAAATTGATCGCCACATCCGAAATGACTAGTATATAAAATGATGGATGCGAATAGTAGCTTCATTCATTGTTGAAAATTATCATCAACCATGTTGAAAATTGGAGTTGTCTTTGCCATATTTGGGGTGAGATGTGTTTTCTTTTTTTTTTGTATTCTAAACCCACGTACTAACATGTAAAATCAATGGTGCTAGGCTCAACAAGTATGCAACCTCGTTACTGTCCTGGCATGGAAAGTATTGTGGACGCACTTCTGTGTGTCTGTGTGTCTGTCTGTCTCCCTGTCCGTGTGTATTCCTCCACGATAGCGCCCGAACGCTTCGCCGATTGAGCTAAAATTTGGCACGAAGGCATCATTTAGTCATATCAAGAGTTGAAAAGATTGTGATTGAAATCGGTCGACCAGGGGGCGCGCTAGTCATACTTTAATCTCGAAATATTCCAGTTAGAGATTTGAATTTCTGTATATTGCCTTGTTGGACTAAAATTAAGTTGTGAATTTTATTGGATTATCTCGTATATAAAATAAAGGAAATATTATGTATATTCCGCCATATTTAAGAAAATACTACATAATTTTTCCAAAAATACCATTTAAATACCACAAAAAACTGCAGATGTACTACGAATTAGTCCGCGGCGGGGGGGGGGAGACGGGGTGCTTGTCTACTTGCCGGGAAAGTCTTGGGGTGAAACAACCGATTTTTTTCTCGTAAATAAAATTTGTTTACGAAAACCAAATTCGCTTCTGAAAAATGATTTTTTTAAGCCAGCTGAAATTGTCAGTCGCTGCTAATCGGCCGATGAGTGAGGACGTGTAGTTGGCGTACGTCGGGTATTCAAGGATATAAGATCCAACAGGTCAGCTTACCGTGTTTCGGTAGGGAGTCAATAAGCAGAAATGACAATGTCATTGACCTAGTGTGGATTCTGGATATACAAGATATGTCCATAATATGTTTGTACTCAGCCTCTGACACACAAAGGATTTAAAAACAATTAATTAGTAAAAACACATTTTAAAAAACAAGCTTTTATTAAAATGCTCGTTCCCGAGCCAACCCTGGGTGTAGCAGCACCCATGTCATAGTGGAACTTAGAACGGAAATCCTAATTGAATGCTATACATAATTTCTTGTTTGTGCTGTTGACTGTTGATTAGTCCCCTTGTTAAAAGCCAACCCTGGGTGCAGCAGCCATGTCATGATAAAATTTAGAACGGGCTATTATAATTGAATGCGTATTCAAAATTGTGTGTCTGCGCTGTTGACCGTGAAAAATTACTGCGGTGAAACATAGAACGGGCTATCATAATTGTATGTGTATACAAAATGTCGTTTCTGTGCTGTTTACCGTTGAGGAGTCCCTTCGTCGGGAGCCAACCCTGGGTGCAGTAGCCATCACATGATGACATTTATAACAGGCTATAATAATTTTATTTATTTTTATTTTTATTTAAGAATTGATTACTATAAAACATTGATTTGCTTACAAAGATAAAAGGAACCGAATGGCAAAACCTTAACCTTTTGCTTATTTGATTCTGTCACCCAACTGGGACTAGCTCGTTCTAGAGTGGATAGGACTCTAATTTTACAATAAATTATGTAGAAGTTTTATTATGCTCATAAAACTAAATTGCCGTAAAATATGATCCTCAAAAAAAAAACAATCAAATACAGTGAGACAATCAGAATTGACATAAAACTAAAGAAAAGAGTAAGATAAAGCTATAATTAAAAAAAAAATAAAAGTCAATAAGTAATATTTAATATATGTTAAGAAATATAAAAATTAGAATAAAATACCTAAGCAAAAAAAAAAAGAAAAAAGAAGAAAGTGTAATTCATTGTCAAACAATATATAGCAATAAAATGAATTGGTAATTAGTTGAATGTTAAAATGTTGAATGTGTATACAAAATTGTGTTTCTGTGCTGTTGACCATGGAATAGTAGCCACGTCGGGAGCCTGGGTGTAGAATCAGGTCATGCTATAAAAATGCAATATCATCGGAACTGAACCAACGACTAAAATTCAAATTCATAGGATAAGAGGAAGTGGCTTTAATTCAGCTTCCAAGATTCGACCTAAACAAACTAACATATATACTAACAAACATTGCAAGGTAAATAAAAGCTTGTTATAAATAAAAAAGTTTGTAAAAATTGGCAACACTGCGTTCAAACGCAATGTTTTGGGAAAAGAATGAACGCTCGTTTCTCTTAGTCTATAATAACTCTTTATGTAGTCTAGTTGTAGTGTTGAAATGAGTGTCTCGATTTCGAATCCCACCAGCTGCGAGTTGAGGAGCGTAATTCGGATTCTTCTCGCAAAGTGAAATGCACTGTTTCAAATTTTTAAGGCGATTACACCTGTGGGCCATCGCTTTTACAGGACTACCCAACGAAAAAAGAGTGTAATTTGTTCAGGCTTCATCTATGTATGTTTTCCTTTTCTTTATGCTATCATAACTTCTAAACGCTTGAACCGATTTAGTACCCTAACTGCTTTTGTCATTTTGAGTACACTAACTGCTTAAATATCAAGTATGTAGTTGTCTAAATGTTCAAATGTCATTCCGAGTGTCATAGGGTACTGTCTAAGTAAATAGTTGTCTAAATGTCCAAATTTCAATAAATTATTATACATATATCGTGTTTAGTGTCAAATGAAAGGTCTGATTGAGTGCATTCCGGAAATTTACATAATCACAAATATTTAATATAAAATAACGTAATTAAAGTAATTATAAATACACTAATTCATTTTCTGTAACGGCAGTCGTGTTTTTTATTCTTTAATATATTTACTTGTTACAGTTTTATAGTCAACACTTTTCAGTGACGGCTTGATAATTGATGTAATTAAAAATCTTTTTGAATCTTCAAATCATTGCTGAGTTATTGCCGAGTCGGTTTTTTGATATTATCTTTTATTTAATACCAAAATAAATAAAAAATCCTTGAAGGCTAATCCTCCAATTTGAAAATGCCGCTGAAAACCACCGATTCGAATCGTGGGATAACATTACAAACATGCTCAATGCGAACGGTCCAGTTGAACATCATTCCAGGAGATGCGTTCCAGAAGGGTTTGCCATTATGATAGAACCTCTGTGAGAAGTGTATGCCTTTTCGAGGGGACTACCTTGTAGGAGATTTAAAAAAATATATTTTTTAAGAATAACTTTGTTTTGTGAAAGAAAAGTTGGATACTTTTTGAACAAGTATTTATATGTTAGTAGTTACAGTTATAATATTATGATTTTCTTTTGCAGGTTATCTTAGCCCAAGATTGCAAATCGCCTCCTGCTTTTGTAGTAAGTCATCTTCATAACATTTTGAACTGAAAAATCATTAGGTAAACGCCAGATGTTTAAATCATGTTCAACGTATTTTTAGCAAAATGAAGAGCCGTGTTGCAAGATGCCAAACTTGGAATTCCGTGATGCTTTAGTAGAGTGCGGGCTGAAATTGAAAGAAACTGATATACCAACTGTAAGTATTGCAAACTAAACGATATGTGGGTTGTCATAAGTTAAAACTAAGTAACAGATTTTTTTACCTAAACTGAGTCACACATTTTTCTTAAATTTTTGCGCTATATTTGATATTCGGATGGAATTGAAATTCAAAGATTTACAGACACTGATAAAAGGTATAGTTCAATCTACCACTTACTCTATGACAACTTACCAATTGATTTAATTATATATTTATTGGACAGTACCTTTATCCCTTGGGGTATGGATCAATATGGAAGCTCGTCCACGGACAAGGCGGAAAAATGGATGGCGCATCCGCCCGTGTCTGCAGACAAGCTTCCGTAGTGATTCATACAACACTGACGACAAGGCGAATTGACCCTTCGACCCTATTTCTTGGGCGATTTTCCTATTTTTTATATGAAATCGGCGGCCAATTTTATTGGGAGGAGGATTGAATATATGTAACAAGAAAACTAAACACTGTAATATTCAAGTGAATTTTTATTGACATTACGCTGGAAACACGAATATCGCGTTCAAGAGAAGAAACAGAAAGGAAAACTTATTGATCATTTTTCACTGTATTGAGTACCATCGGTCTCGCAATCAGAAATTTCACGTTTCGACATATCATCAATCTACAGTCACAATGAACAGTCAACGATCTGAAAAACTGCTGCTGTACAACTGAATATTCATATTCATTTTCATATTCATATTCATTTTATTAGTATACTGGTATACAAGTCAGATACAGATTAGCAAACATTCATACATATTAGCAAACAAACATTTTTTTATCATAAAGAAAAGATAAAATAAAGAAAACAAAACGAAGAAAAAAACACAAGAATAATGTAAAAAGAAGAAATACAAGACAAAATGCAAAGAGTTCATTAAATACTTTAGCCACCAAAGCATTTTACACTTCACTCGAGTAATATTCCTCCAGTGAGTAAAACGCCTTATCTGTAAGGTATCTCTTAAGGCGTCTCTTAAACATGTCAAGAGATTGCGCCTGCCTAATGTGCTCGCTGAGTTTGTTGTAAACCGCTGGGCCGGCGATATAGGCTAGCCTCTCCGACTTGAATAATGCATGACTTACCGAACGTAGCATGCTACGGGATCTTGTTGGATGCTGATGATGCACACCATTCACTTGAAAATCGGCTAGATTTCTGCGAACGAACAGCGCTACTTCCATTATATAAATGGACGGCAGCGTCATGATGCAGAGATCTCTAAACAGAGGCCTAGCTGGCGTATCAAGCGCCACACGCGCTATTGTGCGGACTGCACGCTTCTCGCCCCCATAACTCCGCGCCGTACGTTAGTAGTGAATGAACGTATGCAAAGTAACACATGCGCAGCGCGGATAAATCGAGAAATGAAGCGATGTGATAGAGTTCATAGCACGCTCTTCCCAATTTATCACAAAGTATCAATATGTAGGTGCCATCATAACTCATTATCGATTTGATATCCCAAGAACTATGTTGAGGATACCTGAGTTAATTCTTCGTTATTGACGGTCACATGTATTTCGGTTTTAGTAGGCCTAAGGCTGAAATACATAACATTAGTTTTGTTAATGTTGAGTACCAGGCCATTAGCGTCAAACCATGCACCTAAGTCATTCAACAAGTTGGGTATTGCTGGTCAACGATGGTACACTCTCGCTCTCTATTACTGCGCATGTGTCATCAGCGTAAAGTATCAGCTCAGGCAGATGGCAGGCAGGTGGCAGATGTAATGTCATTCATGTATAATAGGAAAAGAGTGTTACCCAAACAAGATCTCTGCGGTATGCCTATCGCTATCTAGCCCGCTATGGAGTGACAGTCCTCAATAGCGTCACTTGCTGCCTGTTGCGAAGAAAAGAATTCATTAGGCTCGAGGCGTTTCCATCGAAACCGTAATGTTTTAATTTCATCAACAGCAAATGGTGATCGATCACATCGAAGGCTCGAATTTCAAATTATTTTATTGAGGTTAAATTATGATTACATTCAATATACAAAAGTCTTAACCTAACTAGGCTGCCGCCTGTTCCAATGTAGACAATCTATTTTAATTATCCTAAGAAATCTACAATATTATATTTATATAAATAAACAAAATCATACTCATTGTAACAGAAATAGAAATATCTTAATTACCTAATAAAAAATCGTAAAAAAATGTCATGAAAATTGTCAATATTATTTTATTTTAAAACATGATAAAAATTAATATATATTTATATATGTATTAATAAGTATTGATATGTATTAATAATATACAAAATATAATCACAAAAATTAAAATTAAATTACATTTAGAAATCATCAATTTATATTACTACATAGTATACTATTATGTTTTTATTATAAAGATTCAATTATTTAATAAGGTGTTCAATATCTGTATTTGTACAATTTAAGAGGTATGCATTCAAACTATTTTTAAATTTATATGAAATTTTAATGTCTTTAATGGTTGGTGGTAGGCAATTATAAAATTTGGGGGCAAGGTAAGAGGAACTGGATTGGCCAAAAGCGGATCTCCTGAGTGGTATTGCAAAATTTGTTTGTTTCGATCTTCTTGTTACACGAGATTGCTGGCTTTTTTTCTGTTCTCCTAACTCACTCTGGAATTTAGTGAGAGTTACCAGCACAAACATTTTTCTCACACTCAACACTCTATACTCTCGGAAAAGGTCATCGGAAGAATATGTTTGGGGTTTTTTATTGATCACCCTTTACAAAGCCTTTTGCGCTTTGTAAAGGGTGGCCAGAAGCGTTTTTGCCGCACAGCCCCAAGTTACGATGCCATATCGAATAACCGACTCGCAGACAGCAAAGTAGACACTTCTTAGCGTATTGAAATCTAAGATGTTCCGCAAACTCCTAAAGTAATACACAAGTTTTCTCAGTCTTGCCGCAACCTTCGTTAAATGATCCTGCCAGCGAAGTCTGTTGTCTAACATCACGCCAAAGTACCTAATGGAGGACACCCTGTCTACATTCATACACTGGCAATCTTGTGTTCTGATGCACGAGTGAAGCTTAATAGTTGAAGTTGGTTGGTCAGTGTTTGTCTAAAGGTCTAAAGGTCATAAAATATGTGCTAAAGGTCATAAAATTGGTTTTACTTATATTTAAGGTCAATAAGTTTCTATCTAACCATCTCTTCGCGTTTCTCAGTACTAATTCAGTATCGGTAAACAGATCTGCCGAAGTCGAAGACTTGACCAATAAAACGGTGTCGTCGGCAAAACTGATGACCTTTCCTATCGCCGGGAGTTTGCAGAAATCATTCAAATACACCAAAAAGAGAATTGGACCCAACACGCTGCCCTGTGGGACACCATACGTTATATGCTGTGTAGAACTATATTCTTCGCGGAGTCTGGTCATCTGCAGTCTTTCTGATAGATACGATTTAAACCACTCTAGCGCATTTTCTCCGAATCCGATCCGTTTCAGTTTAGTCATCAGCAAGGGGTGCGAGACAGTGTCGAAAGCCTTCGCAAGGTCGAGGAAGACTGCCGCACATTTCTCTCCTTTATCTAAAGATTCTTTGACATGTTCAGTGAGTTCAATTAACGCATCTCCTGTGCCTAGCCCCTTCCGAAAGCCAAACTGGTTATATGCCAAAATATTGTATTTGTCTAAAAAACTATTAAGACGCCGTTTGACCACATGTTCTAGAATTTTACTCACCGTACTCAAGAGTGATATGGGTCTATAATTCTCTGCAGCCAAAGAATCACCGCCTTTAAAGATAGGTGTTATGATACTTGCTTTCAAACATTTAGGAAATACTCCCATTTTTAGGCTCAGGTTAATTATATGGACTAAGGGAGAAACTATGTATGATTTTATTTGTTTTAATACAAAAGAGGAAACACCATCCTGGCCTGCCGATTTACTACATTTTAATTGGTTTATTATTTGAAGTATTTCTGATTCATTAGTTTGTTGCAGACATGGCATAATGATAAGACCATCCGCTTGTGGGCTATTTGTCAAGTTTACTAGTTGACTCTCGCTCATTTTTAGGTTCTGCAGATGAGCATGAGCTAGATTACTACCAACGCTTGCAAAGAAATTATTTAAGTGTTCCCTTATTTCATTTGAATCTGTAGTGGTGTTTGAAATATTCCCGTTTATTTTCATTTTGTTTATATCTACCGGCGGTTTTTCTGTGCTTGTTATTTCCCTAATGGTTTGCCATACTTTCTTAGTATCATTTTGGAAACTCCGTAATTTATCTTTATAGTATAACTCTTTCTCAGTTTTAATTAGTTTATTGCAAAGGTTCCTGTATTTTTTATAATAGATATATAGTTCGTAGTTATCCGGATCTCTAACCAGCTGTTTGTGAATCTTGTCCCGTTTGTGTATACTTATATATTTACAAGACCTCTGGTAATCCAAGGTTTTATTTTTCTACTCCTGTGTCTAATAGTGACTGTATTAGTAACTGTGGACTGATCAATATGTCTTTTTAATATAGATATGAATTTTTCGAAAGCAATATCTACGTTTGACTCTATAAAAGTATCTTCCCAGATTTCAGAGTCTAGTAGGTCAATGAGTTTCTCAAATTCTAGTGTTGTCTTTGTAAATGTTTTGTGATGATTATTTCTTTTATTTTCGCTTGGAATTATCAGCATAATTGGAAAATGGTCAGTGAATTTACTTTGATAAACAAACGACATACATTTCTTTTCAGATTTTATCATCGCATGGTCAATGCAGGAACACGGTCCATTTTCCACTCGAGTTGGTTTGTTTATTCCAACGTGAAGTCCAAGCTCAGCCATTAAGTTTAGATATTCATCTGCTTGCGGATGCATTCGGTATATTAATATTTACATCTCCAACAAGGGCAACATCTGAAAACGAAATACTCATCGACTTTATTTTTGAGCTAATCGACGCAAGGAACGGGCTTATATTTTTGTAAGATGGAGATCTATAGACTGCAAAGATACATAATTTATCGTCTATTAAAATTTGCAAGCAGTTTGATTCAGTGACGACTAGTTCCGATATGGTCACATTAAGGTTTGATTTGTAATAAACAATGACACCATCGTTCTGGCGCATTGATAATTCAGTTACTTTTACTACATAACCATCAAAGTAAATAAGCTGGCTTACATTTTTGTTCCAGCATTCAGTTAAAATAATAAGGTCAACATTTATTTTCAGATGTTCAAGAAGTACTAATAAGGCATCGATGTTTTTTGAAATGCTCCTAATGTGTAAACGAATATAAATTGTGTTATGCCTAGTGTATATTCTATGATACAGATCATGACTTATCCGTTTCCTTCGGGCGTGCGATTTGAGAACGTGTAAATTAGACTATCGATGTTGCAGGGTAACAGAAAAAGATTCGGCGCGGAAATGGCGCCTTTCGGCGCAGTAATAGCTCAAAGATTTTGTGGAAAGGGGAATAGCGTACCCAGCGGAATCGTAAGGAAAGAGCTAAACGCGACTAGCGCGTCTCCCGCGGTTGGAGTGTTACCCGCGATTTTCACGGTTAAAATAACGCGCGTCTACAAGAGGGCATAAATCTACGTAACCTTATTTCTTTGAAGATTTATCGAATAGTATACTCTTGTAATGGACCTTAAGTCCATTACATGCGATCAACAAATGCATGGATTTCCAGTGAAATACACTGACACAATTCAGCTATTATTTTAACCCGTGCAGCCATGAATCAGCACGATGAAACAATACGGAATACTCGGAATATTTTGGATTGCATCATTTATCGGCCTATTTAAACCGGCGAAAAAGCAACCAAATTATCTTCTCCAAGGTTGCGACGGCACATTCGGTACCGTTCTCAAGAGGTGAGTCAACGAATCCGGCTCCTTGGTTTCCTTTCCTTATCTTTCCCAGTCACGAAGCATCAGTCTGCAATCCCACAGACTCGAGCCGTGCCCAGTACAAGATACTAGGAGCACACATACAATCCTCATCCATATATCCTCGTAACCGCGGTCGCGCATCTATACACTCGCGTCAACATAAACTGTTCGGGAAGCGTCATAAAAACCTTCGATCAATACATTCCTTCTACTTCATTCAAAACCGCCTTTCAATACGGAGATAACTCGTAAGTTGATACCACCACCTCACACCGAACAATCTTGGAGGCTAGTGAGGGGTGGTCCCTCACACTCTTATCATATATTTTTACTATCTATTAATGATTTTTGCATTAAATATCTCACCAATTGTAGTTCTTAAGATATAATATTGGGTCCTTACCTATATAATTGCTGTTTCTTCACATTGGCCACTTAGAACCTGGATAAGTTATGTTATAGCTGGAATTTCAATATCAAATAAATTTGAACTCAAGGCTATGTTATTCTTTTTAAATATTTAATCAGCTGTTTATTAATCTTTCCGTCGCTTTTTTATGCTCAAATATTTTCGATCGTGCAACCATGGTAAACTTGAAAATTTGCATTATTTTCAAATATGAGATCCTCTGCCGTTGTTTTCTATTATAGCTTCTTGCAGTCTGGCTATACAGTTACCGTAAATGCGTACTGATAATAACTGCAAACAGTGATGGAGAAGCTCCTGATTAACCCAGCCTGGTCAATCGATCATCGCCACTGCTTCTGCATGACAACGTATAACCACAGATTTCACTGCAAACAGTCTCAATGTTGCAGGAGTTGCGGCTAAAGACTCTTGGTCATATACCTTACTTGCCAGACCTTGCTCCAATAGGTTTTTTTTTTCAGAATTTAGATAACTTTTTACTATAGAAAAAAAAACAAATTTGAAGAGTCGGTGAAAAACGCCTTCAAAGCATTCATTGGTTCCTGTCCACGAGAGTTTTACAGCAGAGGAATTAAGCAACTCCCATTAAAATGACAAATCTGCATAGATAATAGGGGTCTGTATTTCTATTAATTAAATATATATATTTCATACAAAGTTTTTGGCCTTAAATTTCCTTTACAGAAAAGTAACGTCATAGGTAATAGGTTTTAACCCAATATAATAAATACATTATTGCGCAACTCGGATATTCGTTTTTCTTTAATTGCTCATAATAATAAAGAACATGGTTTTATTGAATCGTACAAAAATCAACATTTCTTTGTTACGTATTATCAACTTATGACAACCTATGATTGACTGTGAGTACTTTTAAATTAGGTATTATTTCTTTGAAGATATAACAAATTGGAAACTCTTATCGTATATTTTTACTATTTATAAATGATTGTGTTCAATAGCTCGCAAGTTGTAGTTCTTACTTATGATATGATATGATAAATACATTTTTGTACAACTTTGATATTCGGTTTCCTTCAATTGAACTAATTCAATAATTCAATAATTAAGCTTTAATAACTACCTTCAATAATTAGGCTTTAATGAAACCTGGCTCTCAAAAGGTATTCCTATGATAGTTTTCTTCTTTCAGTGTGAGATCATGGATTGCGCCTTCAACAAGCTCAAGTTGTCGAAAGATGGTAAACTGGACCAAGAGGCTATCGGCGCGATGTTCGACGAAAACATCAGCAAATTTCCCGAATTCAAAACCGTTTTCATGAATAGCAAGGAGAACTGCGTCAAGGATTTCAGTGGGGTTGCTCCGGAGATAGCTTGCGATTCCTTGAAGATGTTTTTCTGCGGACAGCGCTTCATAGTTTCTGTAAGTTCCTTCGTTTCTGTAGGCACGGCAATAAGCTTTAAATGCGTGCGCTTTAGCACTACACTTATAGGCGTTATCCGCGGAATCTTTTCTATCCAAATTAATAGCAAATACTGTCGATCTATGAATAAAAATGTGTGAGCGCATTCATATGTATACTGATGCATCGGTAGCTATGTTAGCTAATGGTTCCATGCAGTTGGTCGCTAGAATCCATCTCATTCTAGGAGTCGGCTCAGCTCACGTCCAGCTACTGTCTATTAGCATCTTGGAATGTGAACCTACTCCAAGAAGTACTCTGGGTCCCAGCATCAGATTCTCCTGGACAGTGGAGTCAGTCGACTGCCAGCCGACTGCCAGCTAATCGACTGTTGTACTCCGCAGAATAACTGTGGTGTATCTGAACGGTGGTGAACGGTTTCGTGCAGCTTGGGCCACAAGATCCATTTTGTTCTCGGATCAGCTCAACTCACGATTCAGCTCCTATTCAGAAGCCTCCTCTAGTGGAAGAATACCCCGGGTAAGATTTCCGCGTCTCGGGCCTCAGAGCTGCTCGACCGGTTTCTCCCGGCGATATTGCATCCCGGCGCCACTGGACGGTTTGCGCACCAGTCGGCGAAGCCAATCGGTTGTATATTCTGACTAATTGCTGAAGGGGTCTGGAGACTATGGAAATACATTGTTTCCTAGTCAGCAGGGGTGGATGTTCACCTGTTGTCATGCCACTCTTGAATTGACCTTGGCCCACTCGATCCCGTGTGGCACTACGGGCAAAGAATGCCTAGGTCCGCGATAAATTCAAACTGAATTACCGCTGTAATACAACAGGTAGAGGTTGCTTAAGCGTCTTCGGACCCGTAACCAGTCGGGAGGACGGAGGTAGCCTGAAGGTTAATTCCAGACGGAGATATCCTGCCAAAACTGGTAGTTAGGGGGTGAGACTGCCCGCTGGGTACCTTTTCCGGTGCCTTGCCGTAAGGCGTTGATTTCTAACGGGTTGCTGGTGAACTAGACAGAAGATTGTCTTGTCTCCAAGTCTTCTACGCTCATCCCACAGCTGAAAGAATGATCTATATCGTTATACCAGCCTGGGGTGACGTGTTCGCCCGTTGTAGTCGACACCGCCCTTCTGCGGTATCTTAATAGCGGGGGGTGGTTTTCTGACCTGATGCCAGCCGCTATTGAAATGAACAACTGACCATCCGATCCCGATTTTAGAGACTGGCAAAGGACGCTATGGTCCGCGATGAATTTAAACTGAATTACCGCTGAACTACATTAGGTAGAGTCCCGCGCAATCGACCTCGGACCCGCAACCAGTCGGGAGGCTGGCCCGAGGCTGCCAGCTAAGTCAACTAACCGGTGCCACGACTTAAGGCGTTGGTCTCTTGCGGGTTAGTAGGTTTAGCTAAATGGTGGATTGAATTCGTCCCACTATCTACGCTCACTCCAGGCTGAAAGAATGATTATATATCTTTATACCTACCTGGAGTGACGGGGTCACCCGTTGTAGACGATGACGCCCCACTGCTGCATCAGCAGTGTCTATAAAGATCGTTGTGAAGGTTTGAGAACTTACAGTAGGTTTTAAGAAGGAGAGTCATCCGTCTTGAAAATATAACCGGGGTTCTGCAGGCCTATTACGAACGCTCTCGCATTTCAATCGCTATCGAAATTGTTAGTTGCACTTTTGTTTTGAATCGCCACTAGAGTCGCTACTAGAGTGTTTTGAGTCGCCACTATTTGAGAGAGGTAGTTGCATTAAACGGCAATATCGTCACTAATTTTTATTTTTGTCTATTTTTCAGGAATGTCCAGATGAGTTCTGGAATAAATCCGATGAATGCAGTCAATTGAAAGATTTCGTCGAAAAATGCCCCTCGATATTTTAAAAAGTTTTCGCGCCAAAACGGGATAATGTCATTGTTATAATTTCTAATTATATATTTTTGTGACTTGGATTTGATAATATAGCTATGAAATAAATTTACTAATAATCAGCATTAGACCATTGTTTAATTAAGCTATAGTTAATTGAGAATTCCAGTTTTTTTCTTTATTTTTAAAGTAACTTTAAATTTAAATCTCTATATTTTTACTTTTCTTGATGTCCTTATACGAGTAGGTATAACATAAAAGATCACAAGGAATAACGATCAATATCATTTTTTTTTGGTAATTCCAGTTTTAAAATTTCCTAACATAAATAAATACATTTAGCAAGGGTTTGACTAAGAAAAAAACATTTTTTATGTATATTTGAGTTTCCAAAAAATATATATGAGTTTCCTAGCAAATATACTTGCATTTGAAAAAATACCTCAGAAAACAGTGAAAACGTGGAAAAATCATTGGCTTTGAACAGTATTTCTCATCACAGTTTTTCCTAAGCATCAACCAGAGGATCATCGATGTTTTCTACCTCTGGACCTGACATGAAAGACTGATCTTGGTCCACCGCAACAGCGTGGACATTGATCGGTCTCCCCCGTGACATGTTTTCTTTACCCTTCATTTAAAGGCAGACTATGATCTTTCTTTCCAAGCTCGATTCATGCTTCGATTCGTTTGGGAGAAAGCCACAAAATGGCATTAGTATATCACTTTCACAAAAAAATGACGCTGATCGGTTTTTCCCGCTGCCCTTCACAGTGAGCCGGCTGTCATTGTAACTAAGGTCTGGCCCTTGGAAAGGGATAATTTATAACATTATACAAAAGTTAAAAAAAAAAACGACTTTTTGTTTTTTAATAAGTGCAGCGGCTATTTCACGGTGCAACTTAGAACGGGATATCATAATTTAATGCGTATACAAAATTTCGTGTCTGTGCTGTTGACCGTTGAGCAGTTCCCTCGTTGAAAGACAACCCTGAGTTCCGCAGTCCTTTCTTCATGAAACTTAGAACGGGCTGTCGTAATTGAATTCATATACAAAATTTCGTGTCTGTGCTGTTAACCATTAAGGAGTCCCCTCGTAGGGAGCCAAACCTGGGCGCAGCAGCCGTGTCATGGTGAAACTTAGAACGGGCTATCATAACTGAATGCGTATATAAAATTTCGTGTCTGTGCTGTTGTCCGTCGAGTTTTCCCCTCGTCGGAAGCCAACCCTGGGTTGAAGAAGAAGCATTGTCATCGGAACTAAACCAACATAATATTTGAGTAGTTTCCTTAATTACTCATAGATCTCATCACCAGTACAGTATTTTGATATAAATGGGACCATTCTAAAAGTATATCCATTAAGAGGGTGCTGCACGAAATTTCTCAAATTAGGGTCTAGCGTTTTAGTTATTCCGCTAAAACTACGCTAATAAAAGCAGTGACAAAAAACACTCGTTTTTATCAATAAATCATTTATAAGGTGAGCTAATAAATTTGGCAATAGTTTGCGTAGTTTTTTATAAAAACACCCGAGAAAATATACAAAAATGGGCGCGGGGTTTTAGTCCTCACTGGGAAAATAATAACTAATTTGAATTACAAATTATTATAAAAGAAAGTTAAATGACATATCTTCACTCTAAGTTATTTAAATTTCAATGATTGTAATAGGATTTTATACAATAAATCCCAGAAAATCAGGTATCAGATTCTCCATACATTTTTTGTATGGGCTGGCCGCGTTAATAAATACACAGGCGCGCTATGAAATAGATTCACTTCCCTGCTGCTATTGAAAGCGGGAGCACGTCTTTTTCGGTTAGCTCTTATCAGTTCCCGCTCACGTAATATTTTATTCTTCTACACCGCAGTGCCGCGTCGTCACGCATCGTCACGAGAAAGCAAACAGCAGTAAGTATTTTATTTTTTATATTTGTTTTTTATTAATGGATGTTTATGCCATCTTTGTTATAACATATTATAATACTCTACATGTATTTTAGTTAATGGGGAAGCGTAAGAAAACATATTTCGTTTTTTGAGAAACGCCATAGAATCAGCGTGAAATTTCAGTCTGAAGACATGAGAAAGCGATGTTGTTTTCAGTCCGAGATATAAGAAAATGAGATAGTTTTAAACCCCAAGATTCGATCGATACGATGCTCATTATATAAAATATTTATTTATTTATTTATTTTCAGGAAAACCAACAGCTAATTATAATTTAACAATGCCGGAGTAACATAGCAGAGAGCCAATTAAAGGTTTTCACGTTTAAATAACGTTGTAGAAACATATGTGATCTTTCAATTAAAGCTATCGATTAAGAATGCATCAAAAATTATTCAACAATTAATGCTAAAAAATTCACTGTTCAGCCGCTGCCTAGCTGAGTTAACACTCGTACAGAATAGATCAAAGTCAAAGCGTTTAATCATGTCATTGAAATTGTCACTTGTTCGCCACAGAAATGCATTTTGCCTATAGTTGGTACCAGCATGAGGAACATGAAGAGCAGGGTTAAATCTATTGAGTTTGGAAGGAACACGGAGATTAATTTTATTTAGTAAGTCAGGACAGTTAATATTATTGGAGGTAATTTTTAGCAAAAAGGTTAAGTCCGCGGTTTCACGCCGCTTAATCAAGGGGAGGATATGAAATTTCTTGCATAAATTGAAATAGTTAGATGAGCTGTATGGGATTTTCAGACGGAAGCAGAGATATTTCACGAACTTCATTTGAATGCGCTCGATTCTGTTTATATATTTGTCATAACGAGGGTTCCATACCTGAGATGCATATTCCAAGATGCTTCTGACAAAAGTGCAGTAAAGGATCTTGAAAGTTTTAGCACGGTGAAAGCAAGCTGCACTCCTCATAACAAAACCTAAAGCTTTGGAAGCTTTAGAAACAATAAATTGAACGTGATTATCGAACAGTAGATGAGAATCATGAATGACACCAAGATCTTTAACCACGCTGCACCTCTGCAAGTTATGAAATTTTAATGAGTATGAGGCTAGAGTAAATATTTTTTTACGGGTGTAGGTGACAACGGTGCACTTGGATGGATTGAGGTCAATTTTATTAGAGAGACAGTAACTGTCCAATCTTGAAAGGTCCGCCTGAAGGTCGGCGACATCACCGACCGATTTAATTATTTTGAAAATCTTCATGTCATCAGCAAAACATAGTAAGTGACTATTTAGAAAACAGCTAGCTATATCATTGATGAAAATTAAGAACAGCAATGGACCAAGTAGTGAGCCCTGCGGTACACCGCTAGGGATAGCAACCCTACTAGAAATATAGTTTTTGATGACGATAGCTTGGGAGCGATTATTGATATAGGAGGAGAACCATCGGAGGAGGTCCCCTTGTATACCCATAAACTTAAGCTTGTTCAAGAGTAGTCTGTGGTCAATCCTGTCAAAGGCTTTACTGTAATCAGTGTAGACTACGTCTACTTGATAGCCGTGATCCATAGCTTCAGTCAAGAAGTCATTAAAAAGGATAAGATTGGACACCGTCGAGCGACCCCTGATAAAACCATGTTGCGACGGATTGATAGAGTTTTGGAGAGCTGCATATACTTGGTTATAGACGACTCGTTCGAATATTTTGGCAATAACGCATAATTTCGAAATGGGTCTGTAATTAGTAATTTCTGTTTTCGAGCCCTTCTTATGTATGGGTGAAACAAAAGCCGACTTCCAGATACTGGGGAATTCACAATTAGCTAAGGATTTGCGAAACAACAGGGATATTGGAACACAAACAGTTTTAGCGCAGCCAATTAGAAATATTGGACTGATATTATCAGGTCCAGCCGACTTAGAAGTATCTAAATGAAGTAACAATTTTTCCACGTCGTGATCATTGATCTCTATGCTACAGATATCATTTTCCTGGGAAGGAATAACGTCGTTGAAGTCGAGTGGCGGCAAATCAGTATTTAGCTTACAAAGAGCATTGATAGGATATTTATGCACTGATTTAACCCGTATGTGCTCACTGCCCCAATTTTAAAACGTTTCATATTTTACCATTTTTGATATTCAAAAATCATTTATTTATTTTTAAAAACAATTATATTGCTTATTTACAATACGGGCAACACACGTTACAAAAAAACAAGAGGACTTGGCAACATTTCATAGGTCATTTCAATAGATAAAAAGTGTAATTATTGAAAGTTATGATGTCGCGCAATAAATCGTAAATTTTTATCAAATAATTTATTAGTAGATCTATGTAAGGTGGTTTATTTTATTGTTTTATTTATTATCAATGTGTTTTTCATAATTAAAATCAATAGATCTTTGAAGCATAGATTTATCGAGCTATTATTTGCAACGCCCCATTATTGGGGCGGTGAGCACGAGCTCCCATGTCAATTTCAAACTTCATGTATTAGGCTTCTTGACTTATTTACAGTGTTTATAACATGTTATGTTATGTTATGCTTACTTTATTGTAATACATGTTATATTTATACCTTACATGTTATATTTATTCAAACCTGTGGCATGGTTTGAATTATTCTACAACGAAGAAATTATTGATTTGTTTGTATAAAATTCGAATAAGTATGCTATTTTTGAAGGAAAAAGGTAAGTTTACTGAATTGGAACCTTTATGGTATAAACTGAACCAAAAATGGTTGAATTATTGGCCTCAGTACAGTGAAGTTAGCATGACGAATCGATGATACCATATTATGGACATCATAGTACAAAACAGCACATTCATGGCAAGTCGATACGTTTCGGATTCAAATGTTGGTATATGGCTACACGCCTGGGATACCTTATGCAAAGCATACCTTATCAAGGGGCTAGCACAGGCAATACTAATCCTGATCTAGGTGTAGGAGGATCTGTTGTTACGACCTTGGTTGCCGAATTACCTGCAGGTTTTACAGTGCACATTTACATGAATATTTTTTTTACGTCTTATAGATTGCTTACAGCTTTGAAGGAATCTGGCCATCAAGGGACTGGTACAATTCGAGCCAATCGAGTAGGAAATGCACCGTTGAGGGCAGTGCCAATAATGATAAAAGACAAAAGCGGTAGCTACCATCAACTTACACATGAAAAATCAGGCGTGACTGATTCGCTACAATGATAACAGTGTATTTACCGCGGCATCAACTTGTGAAGGTGTTACACCCATGGAATCTGCTCAGCGTTGGTCAAGCAGCGAAAAGAAGAAAGTGTCTATTCAACAGCCTGTCTGTGTATAGATGTACAATAAATACATGGGCGGGGTTGATCGCCTAGATCAAAATATAGGCTGCTATCGTATCAGCATCAATAAAAAAAATGGTACTGGCAACGTTTGATGTGGTCTTTGAATGCATCGATGAACAACGCATTTCAATTGTACAGACTTTCACCAGCTGGGCAAGAAAAGGCTCATCTTGATTTTTTAACTTTCATCGGGACAGTGGTCACAACGTATCTGCGAAAGTATGCATCGGTTTGCTCCATAGGTCACCCACTAAAGCCAGCTCCACGAAAAAGGAGGATTCCAGATGAGGTTCGTCTGGATGGGGTTGATCTATTATTTACCTAACCCTCTAGTATAACCAGAACAGAACAAACTCGGAAAGTATATTTCGCGTGGCGGGCCGTGCTTAGCGCCCCAAAAATGGGGCAGTCAAAATTTCCAAAATCCTGCATTCATCATCAACAATTTTTATAAAACACATTTCTTGTTGATGTTTTGGCCTATAATAATACAAAAAAACTACTGGTTTGTCAAAAAAAATAACTTGAGCATTTACGGGTTAAGGTTGCGACACGTCATTTAAACCAGAAAAAGCACGGGAATTTTGAAATCAAATAGTCTTTGAAAATATTCAAAACTATAGAATACTTATAAATATTTTGAAACTATAGAAAAATAAAATAATTTAAAAATCATTTTAAAATCAAATAGTCTTTGAAAATATTCAAAACTATAGAATACTTAGAAATATTTTAAAACCATAGAAAATTAAAAAAAATTGAAAATCATTTTAAAATCTAATAGTTTTTGAAAATATTCAAACCTATAGAATACTTTGAAATATTTTGAAACCATAGAAAAATAAAATAATTTGAAAATCATTTTAAAGTCAAATAGTCTTTGAAAATATTCAAAACTACAGAATACTTAGAAATATTTTAAAACCATAGAATAATAAAATCCTTTGAAAAACATTTCAAAATCAAATAGGCTTTGAAAATGTTCAATATCATAGATATTCAATAATATAGAGAGAGTTTAAAAAAAATTGAAACTTGAGTTTTTTTATTTTTCTTTATTTTAACTTCATCTCATACATTGTTCACCTTGATCGATCAGCAGAAAATTTTCATCTCATCATTGCGTCACATCACAAAAATAAAAAATTTCAATCACATTAATTTTCAATCGCTACGTTACATTATTTAAAATATTAAATTTAAAATTATAGCAGAGTTCGGAAGACCACCACGGGGCCGCGAAACCACCGCGGGGTTTCTTCCGCCTTACTACGGCATCACAGGAAGACTCGATGGCCGCATTAAGTGCGACACACAAGTCCTCTGCGGTACTACTAGAAGGCGATGGAAAGGCCTCAAGATTCTCGCAGAGGACTTCACCAAACCGGTCCCAGTTAATGTCGCCGGTTCGGTATCGCCACTCGGATTGTGGCGTGGGGGGAACGCGACGGCCGATGCCAAATGTCACCAGTCTGCGGTCCGAAGAAGAAAGGTGCTCGTGAACTTTCCAATTGTTCATCCAACCGGCGAATCCCGGGGAGCACAGAGTGAAATCCACAAAACTCCTCTTCGAGACTGTTTAAAAGTGGCATTCATTAATTTATTTCTTTATTAATTTTAATTACATATTTGAAGTTGTTCAAAAATATATAATCACATTAAGCCGCGAAATCTATCTGTACCTTCTTTCCGTCGGAAGTAGTTTATTTATAAAGGTAACTGCTTTTTGAAATAATTAAAGTTTTGGTGTAGCTATACCTATAATAATTACTGTTTTTTTATCCTTCTCGACATACATTTTATCCTCGTACTGATGAGAATAACAATGTTATAATTGTTTTAAGCATTATCCATTTTTATTTCTTTACTCAGAATCATAAAGTATCTGCTATCCTGATAGTGGAAGCGGTTCGTCTCATATTTCGAAAGAATACTGTAAATTGTGATAAAAGCAAATCCTTTGCACACGTGTGTTCATTAGACCAAAATAGTTGATTTGACCTGCCCGCTCCGACAATTTGGCCCAGCGGACTCGAAATGGCGGCAATTTCCAAGATGGCCGCTAATAAACCAAAATGATTACTCTCGTGCTGATTTTAAAGACCCATGGGTCTTTTTCGGTTATTTTGGCGTCGTACATTTCAAATATGATGCTGAAAATATAAACATAAATAAATATAAATAAATAATTCCTTACAAACAAGGTAGAATGTGTACAATCATTTATATATAGTGTAGTATAGTGTAGAATAAAACGGCCACGGTACATTTATTTTGACCAGTTCTGATGATGACACCGAGTACAAAAGTTTAAGTTTTCTGGCCAAAAGTACAAATATGTTCAAATCGGTTCAAAATACGTTCAAAGGTTGTTCAAAACACATCGTCGCGTTGGGTAAACAAGGTTCTAAGTGAATGAAACCAACTTTCTGGGAAAATGCATTCAAATGTTCAATGTTTTTTTTTTAAAGATATAATTTGCAAAGTATTACTGTAATAGCATTTAATTGCAAAATGACTTTATTCATTAATTAAAACAAGTTTTCATTCTATTTATTTCTTATAGTTTTAAAAATAAAAAAGTTTTAAAAATATTAGGTTCTATCAGTCAACTTATTTGCACTACTAAATATTTTAAAGCAATATGGTTCTATCGTAACATAAAACCATGTTTACCTGATTTTCGCACATAGAACCCTCTTTTCCTAAATGGTTAAAGTTAAATAAATGTGAAAAAAAGCTTTTAATAATTATTATTGTTTATTTAAGCATAATATTTATGGCATAATTTACATGCTTATAATAATATACATTTTACATTGCATCTACTTCTCTCAACAAAGCATTGAAGTACTCCTGGTCAACCTTCGGCATCCATTTTATCATTTCTTTGATCGCCTTTACTTTATTGGCAGGTAATTGTTTTCTTTCTCTTACAGGCGTGGGTGTAGGTATATCTCGGGGAAAAGTAATTACACGGGTATTCGTTCTCCTTCTTGTAGATGAAGCCATCGAAGCCCGCAGCAAGTTAGTTCGTAGCCAGTCAGTCATACCATGGCTTGTTTTATAAAACAGTGTGAAATAACATTGAGTAAATTTTAATGCAGTTACCTGCTTGTAAGGTACATTGCTGTATTCAAGATTTTTAGAACAGTTAGCGTAATCCATAATATCGTTTTTATTCATTTGTAGTATTTTGTAAGGTTTCTTTGTATCAACTTTTTTTAAAAGTTTAATAAAGGAAAGCGGAGAATAAAACTCAGCCGCTGTTAAAACTCTGTCAATGCAGGAATGAACGCTATCTATTTCCTGGACAGCTGAATGTCCAGGTGTAGAGTATTTTATTTTAATGAAGTCAATATGTTCATTTTCTTTTAGAAAATCCAAAATGGCAAACGATATCATTTGGTTTCTGTTTTGTGGCACGCATGAGTCACACCATAATGTCAGTTGTTTCAATCCGGGATTGTCGTCAAAAACTGCTTCAAGAATTTTGCGTACACCAGAGGCAAGGTCGTTTCCAGATTTTCCAGCAAATGTTTCATTCCAAATTGCACAATATACGACCTTAGTTTTAGAGAAGTGGGCTGTTAGATTGTATACATTTAATTTGCTTAGATAGAAAAAGCAACTAATTTCAGCACGCGGACAAGTAATTATGTTTTCCAAGTCGAAACAAAGTACAGGGATTTTTTCATCTCTATCCTGCTGCCTTAATTGCCTCATATTGTTCTTTTCAGTAACGTGTCGATTATATTGCTCTTTTAGCTCAGTAGTTTCTCTATTCTCACTTTTGGACATCTTATATTCTTCGCAAAGATCGCAACGATCTTTTTTGGGGATGTGGAACCCGAAATTGTATTCTTCGTTAAATATTTTAGAATACATGGATTTTTTTACTGGTTGTTCGGAAATCCCATGACAGAATTCGATGTACAATTCGTACATTTTGTTTAAGCTTAGTAGAGATTCCAAATATCCTCTCTTCGTAGTGGACCGGCAATAGTGTGAATCGATGACCGGGAATGACTCAATATGCTGGCTTACCAACATCTTCCTTGCATCATCAACGCATTTGTGATTCTTGTGCTTACCTCTGCGGTCAGATGCAGGCACGCCAGTCACTTCATCTTTTCTATTATGTACTCCATAAACAGTTTTTTGAGAAATGTCAAGTGTTGTAAGGTAAAATGCTTTGCAAACTTTAATTGAGTTGCCTTTAACGTTAAAGAAAAAAATGTATGAATACTTTTTAAGATCCGAGTTGCAGGTACTTCTTTTCTTAGGTAATCGACTAAACCTACCTACCATTCGATCGTCGCACGTTTTTATAGTATTTCCGTCTGATTAAAATGGTATTTTTTCATAAATGGTCTAGTCTTTTCTTAAATACGGCGGTATATATAAAAAATGGTTCGCTGTTTGTGTGTGTGTGTGTGTATACCTGCACGATATCGCACAAACGCTTCATCCGATTGAGCCGAAATTTGGCATACAGGCATTACTTGACCATGGCAAGTGAAGAAAATCGATCAACCACGGGGCGCGTTAGTCATACTTGAATTTTGAAATATTAGACTTAGAGAGTTGAAATTCCGTACATAGATGAGTCGTTGGGCCGAAACCACATTGTGAAATCTTTGCTAGTATATGTCATAAACAAGCTACACTAATATTTAAATTCCGCCATTCATTTTAATCAAATATCAACGCCACAGGCAGCGCTGTTCGTTTCTCGACTAAGAGCCAATACAAGGGACGAAACCCAACCGGGTTCATCCGCCGACCGAGAGAGGGCGTTCACCGTTTTTTTTAATGAATTTAATTTTGATTGCAATATCTCTTATACAAGAAGCAAACCAAATAAGGTTTAATTTCTACCATATTTAAGAAAATACTACATATGGGAAAATAGCCATTTTAATACCATGGAAATACTACAAATATACTACATTAGCGATCATAATATAGCCATTTTAATACCATGGAAATACTACAAATATACTACATTAGCGATCATAATCACTATAGATAGATTTATCTTGGACTTGTTGTGTTCGGGTGATAGATTTATCTCGGACTTGTTGTGTTCGGGGATAGATTTATCTCGGATTTGTTGTGTTTATGTATTAGCTTAATTTGTATCTGTGCGCCGCCTTTCCGCAATAAGTAGAGATTCGCGCCCTTTCATCGCGCCCTCTCGTTCTTTTCCTATATGGATATCTCTCTTCTCTCCTCTAATATCCGTTACGGCAGTATACGTGTTTGTCCCGGATCCATAGGCGCACAACATTTTCTCGTTGGCTTCCATTAGCTCGTTGAAGCGCGTTTCTGATTGGTCGACAACTAACCAATCAGAGAATGACTTAAAACCCATATTTTTCTAAGGAGTGGTTTCTTTGGGTTCTAAACATTCCATTAGTTTGTCCCGGAACCTCACGTATCTGTTACTGCCGGTGGTGATCAGCTTTACAATCGGCTGGGGGCAGTTTTTCGCCTCCTGAAATTGAATCGACGATTCCTTGATTGCTGACCACTTTCCAGTGGCCGGTTTTGATGGTATCTCATTTTTTACCCCCTTTTAACAGTTTTAGACTGTTTTTGGGTAGTACAAAATACCACATATTTCATCACTTTTTCCCGATTTTTACCCGTTGGCGAGTGATTTTTTTACTACGGGTCGTAAGAGTGGTGCTCTGTGCTCAGATCCCAACTCTTACGGGACTGTTCCTGTCAATATTACCCGCATTTGCCTTTATTCTGGCATTTCAAATGGGCCCGCTTTTGAGCCAAAGATTGTGCGCCAACTATGCTGGAGCGGGTGGTCGTAGGCTGTCTTGATCGCCCCGATCAAACGGCGCTGCGACGTCTTTGTTGGAGCGGGCGGTCGTAGGCTGTCTCGCTCGCTCAGCGCGAACGGCGTTTGCGAAGTCTATAAAAGATGCCGATTTCCATACAAACTCGCCAGTGCTGCATGGTCCGTCTCGGAAAAACCTCCTCCATACGTTTTTTCGTCGACATCAGTTTTTTGTCGATTTTCGTTACTAAAAATATGTTTCCGTAAATGTTTTTATTTTTCAGTGGGCATCGTCGCAGCATCCGTAAACCCTAATTTTCAGTATGCGACGTCGCAACAGGTGTCGTCGCAACACAATCAAATATACCTACCAATCGAACGTCGCATGTTTGTTCGCAAAAAAAGCTAGTTAGTTAACGTGTCCGGGCCAGGTTAGGACATGTCTCCAAACATATGCGGCCTGGATGGTCTTGTTCATGGTCTCTTGTAGGTCCTGGTGTGTGATGGGTGTTGACAGCTGCAACAGGATAGGTGATGGTCGTCGTCCTGTAGCGTTACACAATCGTATGTTGGATGCGCTGGCATGATATTGGCTTGGCATCTTGCCACAGTGTCCTTTGGCCCGGTGGTAGAAGGATTGGCCGGTGAGTTAAGACTCACCGTTTCCAGGGACGCCCGATTGTTCACGGTGGCAGACTAGGACTAGACAGTCGAAAATGTGCACAATCTTTGGAGAGGTTTCTTCTGTGTCCCAGAAATTAATTATAAAAATAATAGGTTTTTCTTTTAGTCAAATTTGTAAATCTTATCGAAAAAAAATTGAGAAGGGTGAGCGCGCTGCGCCATCTAGCGGTAGGTAAAAGATCGCTAATAAACAATTTAGCGATATTTAGCGCTAGATGGCTCATCGAGCTCCACGCTTTTTATACTAATTAAACAAAACGAAATTTATATATTTTTTTTTTGGTATTCTCACATTTTTTAAATAAAAGTTGCTTATTTTCTCATACTGATTCACCCCATTCAAGGATGACAGTAACAAACTCACCCTGTATATAACCTCTTATGTATTATATTCGTGGGTGTGTATTTATATTTAGCCGGCTAAAGTTACAATAATGGACCTGTACGTACTCGACAGTTAGTCCGAGTTGTGTCAGTGGCGCTAACAAGGTAATTTCTCGAAAATATAATACCGAATTACGTAATTATCCCATAATTATTGTTAACACTGGGGTGCTAAAATGGATGATAGGCACCATTGTTATCAGAAGGACATTTGTTATTTCTGTCTGTCAATGTGTTAAAATTATAAAATATATGTTCATAGACAAACAATAGGTCTATGTAGCTTCACCCAAAGCATGGACAATAATTATGAGATGTACACAAATTGATTACGGTATCCAATATAAAACGATGAGTTTGAAAATTGATTTTACCAGTTGGTGGAAATCACCTGACAGCTATCATGTTATCATTTGGGATAGTCTTCGCCGTTATTGGGGTGAGAATAATTTGGTATTCTAAAATTATTTTGTAGCTGAAGTCGGGGAATAAATGTCAATAACAAAGGCACAAACAAGTGCTTACACAAACAAACACAAACAGCTTACTGTAAACTAAAACTGACAAGCTTCATAAAATATACCGAACCGAATTAAGTCTGTTGACGCAGGGTGCTGCAGAATAGGTAAGATGCGTTGGAGTCTGGACTTTAAAAACCAAGTGCACTGCGATCTCTGCAGATATTTGTGCCTCCGTTTGCTTACAACTTGGGTTGTCAACTACAAAGGGCGATCACTTCGGGAAGTTTTAACGATATTGATTGTTCTATCTCCCGACTTAGAACAATACGAACAATACGACTTAGAACAATACAGTCCAGCTAAGCCAACATGCCCGTCAGAGGCCAACGCCTTACGGCTAGGCACCAGGAAAGGTACCCAGCGGGTATAGTCTCGCCCCCTGGCTAACAGTTTTGTAAGGATATCTCCGTCTGGAATTAACCATCAGGATACCTCCAACCTCTCGACTGGTTATGGATCCGAAGTCGCTTGCGCGACCTCTACCTGCCGTATATTCCGCGGTGATTCAGTTTGAATCTATTGCGGACCATTGGCACCATTTGCTCTGCTCTGAATTCAGGATCTTGGGAGAATTAGCTTTTTTCTGCAGGATCTCTGAAGAGTCATCGGCCACCAGACTCTCGTCAAGCATGTGATCATTGGTCTTGTATGGCTGTATACAGCCATAATGCAATTCTTGACTCCCCCCGCCCCCATATTCTTCATGCTATCCTTTTGCAGGTCCATAGGTCATTGTTCGCTTTCCATGTGGTATTGTTTAAATGTAGCCCCTTCCAGGGCTTCCGACAATTTGTCTCTGCTATCTTTAAATGCGAATGGTGATATTTCCAAGATGGAGGAATACAGTATTGTTCTTGTGTTTTTGTGTTGGAATAGAGTATATTTTTAGGTTCAACTCCCATCTGGTAACCTCCTCTTAGAGGGGTTTACCAGTTACCCTGTCAGGGCCGCTGTGAGCTTCTGCCACAGCTGTAATCCTGCAGTCAGAGGCGGTTGTTATCAGCAGTGTGAATTCGGGGGAATTCTTCGGGCAGAACTGAGCGGTCATCGAAACCAGGCTATGTAAGCAATGCTTAGGCATTCTGGCTAATAACCAGGGGAGTCTGAAAATGTATGTTTCCGATGACAGCGGAGGATGTCGTCGATGTGACTTCTTCAACCCTTGAATAACTCCGTTCGCCACCTGATACCGTGTGACCATAGCGGGCAAAGGGAGCCAAGGTCCGTAAAAGCGACCTCGAACCAGTGACCAGACCGGGGGACAGAGAAATCCGGCCAAATCTGGTAGTAACGGCGTGAGGTCGGCCCGCTTGGTCCACTTTTCAGTACCTCGCGGTAATGCGTTGGCCTCTTAAGGGCGCGTTGGCAGAGCTAGACTGTGGAATGTGTTGTCCCTAAGTCTTTGTGTAGTCACCCCACAGCTGAAAGAACAATCTACCTATATATCATTATACCAGCCGGGGTGTCGGGTTCGCCCGTTGCAGATGACAGCTCCAAAGTGTTCTTGTGTTTTAGGGCCTCATAGGATTCCTCGTCGATGGAGAGAGTCAGGGCCGGCCCTGTATCATCTACCTTCCTGTTCAGCACCTTCGACTTTGAGAGCGTTTTGTCGCCCCAGCCGTGATAGGTTAATTTTCGAAAGCATTTCCAGATCCGGAACCCACATCATACTGATCTTTAGTGGGCTGGGTGCTGGTCGTTTCTATGTATTCTTATCCAAACATTAAAACAGTGGAGAGAAGAGTTTAAAACATCTTTCAGATACTGATTTAAAGCGATTGAATTAGGTTAGGTTTTTATGTAATGTTGGCTAATGTTAATGAATTATACATGTGTATTTAAATTTTACTCGCACAAAAATGGTAATTTTAATTAGGGGATGATATTTTTTCAGGTTATCTTTGCCCAAGACTGCAAAGAGCCTCCTGCATTCGTGGTAAGTCATTCTAATAATTTTGTCGACGAAGATGTGCCGTTGCCATATAGGAGCCTGTTTTACATTGTTCATTTTTTAACGTCACCCCACTATATTTACCACGCTGATTCCGAATATTTATTTGGTCTCTATAAATAAGCGAGATATAGGCATTCAAAAAGCGTCAAAACCATTCATTTCGTTAGTTTTTTTTATCGTTTTTTTGTTTTATTTTTGTCTCGAAATTTTACGCATACGAAGCTTTTCTCTTTTAAATTTAGCATTACAATGATCAATCAAATCAGTAGTAGTATTTCTATATTTTTCTATTTTCGAGAATGGTTCCTATACTGCAATAATTCCGAACCTCTTTCCACCCGGTTATTGTCAAGTTGGTCTTCCGTGTTTCTTGATATGGTTTTCTGTCGGGTCGGCTTGTTTCGAGACTACGGGGAGTGTTGTTGGGCCACTGAGACCAATGTGTTAGGGTCGGCCCAACTCACAGGTCAGCACCCATCCGGTAGCCTCCACGCAGGAGTGCGAGCCTAGGAAGGACTTTGTGCCTACGGAACAGTTCCCCTAGAAATCGTTTTTCGAGCGCTCCTGGCGTACTGTACTGTACTTTCCGATCGACTGTACTTTCCGATTTATAAACGGGGGAGTCTGGAATCGGCTTTGTTTCTTATAGAGTGGAGGTTTTTGTTAACCTTGTGGCCATTTAGATTATTAAGAGTAGGGTAGAGATTATATTTATTTATTAATATTCAGCACGGAAAAATAAATATTTTTAAATTCCAAATAGGAAATATAAAGAAATATTTATTAATAATGTTTCATTGAATCCAATTAAATTTATTATTTATTAAAATATTGTATTTATATACATGTTTTAATTTAAAAATTTAAGGCTACACGATACCGGGTGAACAGCCGAGCAAAGAATGTCGTGGTTTGCGATAGATTCGGTAGACACCGAATCACCGCTACACAAGGGAGAGGACCGCGCAGGCCACCTTGAACCCGTAACCAGTCGGGAGGCCGAAGAAATCTGGCCGTAACTGGAAGTAAGGGCGCGAGTGTCGGCCCGCTGGGTGCTGACCCGGTTTCTCGCGGCAAGGCGTTGGTCTCTTACAGGCGAGTGGCGTATCTAGATAGTGGACTGTTTCCTCCCTAAGTCTTCTACGCTCACCTCACGGGAGACAGAACGATCAAATATCGTTAAAACTTAATGAGGTTACGGGTTCGCTCGTTGTAGTTGACAGCTCTAGTTGTCTGAGACTATCCCGCGAGAGATTGATCGGGAAACGCTGACGTCGTGTCGGATAATATCTGTGTATTTGTGGATATGTTACTCGCTGGTATCAGAGCGCTCCTCCGGTCCGTTCCTTGTTAGGTTTGAGTATTTGCTTAAAGTTACCTTGTTGTATTGTAGTCCTCAACAGCATCATAAGTATGGATGATCAAGCCAGTGTTTTGAGTTTTATTGAAAAAATATCGGAATTTATTTGATAGAGCAGTAATATATGTATGTAAAAATCATCTATAACTTATTTTTAGCAAAATGGGGAACCTTGTTGCAAAATTCCGGGCAAGATGGAAAACCAGGGACTCCAAGATAATTTAAATGAATGCAGGCTGAACACGAAAGAATTTGGTAGACCAACTGTAAGTAATGCAACCTAATTCACAGTAATAAATACAATATAATTTTTAAAAATAGTTTGTGTCACCCCAAGAATTTACCGGCAAGCAGACAACCCACTTCCCAGCGTGCTATACCCCCCCTTGCCACCAATATCCCCAAACCAACCGATAGTAATTGATTATGACAGCAAATATAGTACATTTATACTATTTTTCTAATATTTCCGTGGTATTAAAATTTCTATTTTCCAATATGGTTCGTTTCTCGGCTAGCCTCGGGCGACTCGACGTTATTGTTTGATTAAAATGTATGTCGGTTTGGTTATTGTGTCGCTTGTATAAAAGATATTCCAACCAAAATATCATAATGTGGTTTCGCCCAACGACGCATCTGTGTACTGAATTTCAAATCTCTAAGTCCAATATTTTGAGAAGTATGACTAGCCCTCCCTTGGTGGACCGATTTCAACCGCAATATTTTTAATACTTGTAATGACCAAATGATGCAGGCATGGTAAACCTATGATGCAGCAGATGACCAAATGATGCAGCTCTACCGGATGAAGCGTTTGGGTGCTATAGTGATGGAATACATACACACATAGACACACATATACATACACGCACATATACATACACACAGACACTCACCATCACACACACACACACACACACAAACAGACTCACAGACATACTTCAATCTGGAAATGGTCTCAACTGCTGGAACGCTAATACCACCCATCGGTGGTTTTCCTTTGTGACAATTCTCGGGCAGCCGATCTCCGTATTTATGCAATTGTGCAATAATTGGGTCCCTAACTATGAAGTTGCTGTTTTATAAATTAAATTGAAAGCCAATTTTTTGATGAAAAATATATATTTAATTAATAGAAATATTGACCTCTATTATCTATGCAGATTAAAAAAAAAATATTGGAACCAGGTTTGGCAAGTACAGTGGTTGACGAAGAGTGTCCAGCCGCAACTTTGCGACTGTTTGCAGTGATATATCTGGTTGTAAGTTGTCATGCAGAAGCAGTGGCGATGAGAGATTGCCCAGGATCGGTTCGAGCTTCACGAGCTTCTCCATCATTGTTTGCAGTTCCTAACAGTACACATTTACGGTCACTGTATAGCCAGACTGCAAGAAGCTTTAATAGAAAGCACCGGCATAGGATTTCATGTTTGAAAATAATGCAAATTTTCAACTTTACCATGATTGCACAAGAGAAAATATTTGACCAAAAACAAACAACAGAAACACAGCTGATTCTGAAAAAAGAATAACATGGCCTTGAATTAAAATCTATTAGAATTTGAAATTCCAACTCAAACCCAAGTAATCCAAGTTCAAAGTGGTCAGTGTGAAAAAACAGCAATTACATAGGGAAGGACCCAGGGCCGGCTCTATGGTTTTTGGCGCCCTAGGCGAAAACAAATTATGCACCCTCATTAAAGTGCCTTCGGCGGGGTCTGCCGGGTATGGAACAATGATATGGAATGGAACTTCAGAAAAACGATTTTGTTAATAATTGTTATAACATAGAATTTTATTTTTAACCTTTGATTGGGACATGTAATATAACTGGGACATGTAAATAAAACGAATGTCAATTTTACATAAAATACATATAATTTAATATCCACAAACCTCAAGACATTATGTTAGTTGAAAAATTAGTTCTAACAATGGCCTTGCATTTTGTCTTTTGTTTTGACAACTTATATACCCCTCGCGTACCAGACGGCCCGAAACGTCCAGAATTGATATTTACCGTCGAACCCCAGACGGCCCGAAATGGCCAGGCGAGGCCGACCGCTAATTATGTTAGTACAACTTTGACTAATAATTATGAATAATCTTTATTGCTTTACATAACGACGTTACAAATATCTAATAGCAAATTTCAATAGGAACATAAAACAGGTCTTTTTTAGACGATCGGTGTGACAGTTTCGGAGTAATCGTTTTTTTTCTGAAACGCCATCTTTTTTTTGAGACTCGCGAATTTCTTACGGGCCGTAAGGCACACATTAAAATTCAAACCGCGGGCTGCGAGGGGTTAATAAGTAGAAATCTAAATAGTATTAGAAAAGCTTTATAACAAACAGTTTTACATTATGTATATATGTGTTTATCGGTTGTATAATAGCATTATATTCAGTTCTCTCAATAACAAACAAAAACTCATAATTATGTAGATTACAGATAGCTTTTCTGTTTTTATAAAACTTAAAAAATACACAAATTACCTACTTCATATTTTTTGATATTGGATTATTGATTTCTTAACTACGGTCCAAAAGTCACTTTGAAACACTGATTTACAGTATTTATACTCCTAAGGTGCTAATGGTACTTTTCTTGCGTTCTGCTTAGCAAATTATTGTATAAGGGCTGTTGGGTCTAACTGTCTTGCTATCTCACTCCAATAGAATTGTCGCCAGACCCACAAGTCTCTAGGCAAATAGATTTTAATTAGCTTAAGTTTTGACAAACTTAAAAAAAAACCTCGATTTTGCGCCCTCCAAAATTTTGCGCCCTAGGCGGTCGCCTAGGTTGCCTATATGGACGAGCCGGCCCTGGAATGACCCAATATATGCGGAAAAGTTGCCAGTCACTGAATAGTGCACTAACATTCCCTACAAAGAAATTCTCGGGGGTTGAAACATACCGTCGTGAGTTTTATTCCCGGAGCTAGTTTTCAAAGGTTTTATCGTCTCAAAGGGGGGAGGGGGGTGTTCGGTCAAAACGGATATTTCCGTCTTCTTCATGCATTTTTTTTGCGTGTTCACAATATTTTCCCTTAGGCTGAGAAATCAAAAATAATTGTAAAACGATAATAATTAGAAGATGAATTGCACCATGGTGTTGCAACTTACCTAATATTTTTTCTTTTAGTGTGAGATGATGGATTGCGTCTACAACAAGCTCAAGTTGTTGAAAGATGGTAAACTGAACCAAGATGCTCTCGGCGCTGCGCTCGATGACAATAGTATCGAATTTCCTGATTTCAAAGACGTCTTCATGAAAATCAAACAAAACTGCGTCAAGGATCTTAGCACAGTTGCTACGCACATACCCTGCGATTCTATCAAGCTCTTTATATGCGGGCAGCGTTTTCTTATATCTGTAAGTAATCGGTGTATGCTAAGCGACCAGACTTTTCCATGGCACACTGACAAAAAAAAAAACGATTTTATCATTCCAAGACTTGATTAATTTGAATATTATGAATAAAATCGTAAATATTTCCTAAATAAAATCGATGTGCGCCCTCTCTCGACCTGCGGAAGAACCCGGTTAATTACTCGGGCATCGTTATATTTATTTTATTTTTATTTTTATTTAATGGCTGGCTGATAACGAGCCCAGCAACATTATATAGTCCTTTTGAAGAGTGGATATATTCGAATTTTTAAACAAATTTTCGAACTGTCATTCTGTATTTAAGAGACGATTTAATAATTTTGATTTTTTCATTGTTTCTGCTTTAATTTGTCTTTAATAAAGACATTTTATTTTGGTTTGAAAAGTCAAAGTCGAAAAAGTTGAAAAAGTCGAAAAAGTCAAAAAAGTAGGAAAAGTCGACAAAGTCGAAAAAATCTGAAAAGTCGAAAAGTCGAAGTCGAAAAAGTCGAAAAAAATGAAAAAGTCGAAAAGGCGAAAAAGTCTAAAAAGTCTAAAAAGTCGGAAAGTGGGAAAAGTCGAAAAAGTCGAACAAGGCGAAAAGGTCGAAAAAGTCGAAAAAGTTGGAACAATCGGAAAAGTGGGAAAAGACGAAAAGTCGAAGTCGAAGTCGAAGTCGATTTTGATTTCGTTTTTGGAGGGTTAAAAGGTGGCGCTACGTTGTGGGTGGAGGGGGTCGTGGTAGGATTTATGATATTAATATTTAGATGAATTAAGTTCCTGGCTACTTGACAGGAAAGTCTTGGGGTAGTACAAACGATTTTTTTAAATTACATACGACATCGTTTTATTTTACGATAAGTTAATAATAATACTTTTATAGAAGGATTTTTTCTAGACGGGAATTCCTCTAGAAGTGACATCGTTTTATTTTACGATAAGTTAATAATAATACTTCCTAGGATATAGGTTCCTTACTGGAATCAGTATAATAATAATAATAGGTTCCTTACTGGAATCAGCCAGAATGGCACTGGTCTGGGGTATGGCAGTACAACCACGAGCGACGTGGACTTGAAGAAGTCTCTTTTGCGGGGAGATTACGACAGCAAGAGTATGGCTCATGCTATTGGCCTTCAATGCCAGAATGATTGGACAACAATTGGTGACTTTTGCATTCCGCCTCCAATGCACTGGAAGGTAATGCTCTATGACTGGACGCCAGAGATGCTGAAATTTTATTTGAATGCCTTTCAGCATACACTTCCAGACCCCAGTAACCTCGCTCGTTGGAGCTTTGCCGAGGATAGTTCTTGTCCCCTCTGTAGCAATACCCCTTGCACAGCTAGACACATTCTAGCTGGCTGCAAGGTGGCCTTAGATCAAGGACGGTACACTTACCGCCATGACAAAGTTCTCGCTGTTATTCGCGAGGTAATTAGTCTCTCAGTGGCTCGTGCCAACAAGGGTTTGACAGTATCCTCCAAACCCCCAATACAGTTTGTGCGGGATGGCTCTAAAGGCAAAAAACATTTAACTACAAAACCTTTCTCAATAATCGAGAAAGCTACAGATTGGATTCTGGAGGTTGATTCGGTCTCTAAGCAGTATAAATTCCCTGAAAGTCTCGGATGCACAGCCCTCCGTCCAGATATAACTCTTTACTCTCTATCTCGGAAGGTGGCTCTTATTGTAGAATTAACTGTTCCATGGGAATCAAATATCCCAAAAGACCACGAGTACAAATTAAATAAATACCATGATCTTGCAAATGCCGTAACCCGGAACGGCTTCACTGTTCACCTTCACGCGGTGGAAGTTGGCGCTCGTGGCCTGCCAGCTAAATCTCTATTTCACCTCTTTAAAGATCTTGGCCTTTCCAGAAAAATAATCAACTCTTTCTTAGAAAAATTATCTAAAACTGCGATTTGCGCATCTCAAATTCTATGGCTTCGAAGGGGGAGTGAATGGGTGGCAAGGTGAACGCTCACATGTGGCAAGACAGCTGTCCTAAACCTACCACAGCCGGTTCGTAAGTCCGGAATCCACTGCTCACCCCCCAGAAGTGTAAAAAAATAGTATTATGATGGGCCCGACTCCGGTCGGTGAATTCCATGGCAGCTCCGTTTGTATTTATATATATAGAAGGATTTTTACTAGACGGGAATTCCTCTAGTAGTGACATCACACATACTGCGCACGCGTTCAAAAATCAACAAAGAATGCGTTCCGATAGTACGACGCGACCTGGATGCTAAACCCCGTTTTGACCCCTCCCCCTAGATCCGGAGCTGACAAGTGTTCATGTAATAACATGAATACTGACCCGTGTTCATGTAACAACATAAAACATTTACCCGCATTTCTGCAGCGATAGAAACATTTGCAATTCAGTATCAAAAATAGTTTTTTTTAACTTTTACAAAAAAATATTTGAATTTTTCTAATACTGATATTTTTCAACTGATATAATGCATTCATGATTATATTTCAAATTAAAGTTATTTTTTATAAAAAACATGTTTTTTTAAGGCTCCCCCCTTAACAGACCCAATTTGTGACGGTTTTCCATACGATTTTTGTTTTTTGTTTGATTTTAGGACTGCCCTAACAAGTTCTGGAATACCTCCGATGAATGCAGTAAGGTGAAAGAGTTCGTGGAAAAATGCCCTTCTATATTTCAATAAAAGTTTATCCTCAGCATTTCGTTCTTGTTATTATTATTATTATTATTATTTTAAACATATTTTTGTAACTTGGATTTATGCATATCTACACAATAAATTTGATTTTAATCCGCATAGGATAAGCGTCTTTTAATTTTACAAAAATATCCTAAATCGTCTTGATAATAGGTCGCCTACATAATGACATTAAATTGGTCACCTATTCTTCACTTTGCACGTCAAAATATCCGCAGTTAGATTTATCATGAGGAGTATAATATACGTTTTGCCTTTCATGGCAATCGAAATGTTAAATTTTAACGCGGTATGTCTTTTTAAATATATTTTATTATCTTTAGCATTAATTATGTCGATATTAGATTGCTCAATGTCGTACTACGTTTCAGCAGCTAGGATTTTACTATAAACGCAATGTGTAGATGGCACTCAAAGCTCCAAATATTGATTAATCTTCTCTTATATTCAGTAGCCCAATAGATGGTACTCGAAAGATGCCTATGCGGTATCCTATCTCAAAATTAAACAATAATTTATTTATAAACAAATTATTAAATCATAACTCTTATTATTTTAATATTATTTACATAAGGTTGTAAATTTTACCTTTATACACAGGTTTCATAATATAATTGCATAATTTCATTCATAATAATTAGGCGCTTTAATGTTCAAATAGTTTAATAGATGGCATTCTATTATCTCCTTATTATTTCAATGATGTAATTAGCCTATAAAAAATGTCATAGATGGCACTAATAATTTAATATTACTACTGTTATTATTGTTTAATATTGGTTTTTTTTATAATCAATGAGGCATTTAAAAGCCGTTTAATAACAATGTTATATGGCCATATATATATGGCCAAATAAATTGCTATATTTTTTTGTCGGACAATGCTATCAGCGCCACCTGTATGTCGCCGGCGCAGAAGGTTTACTAAAACGTACTACGGCATTAAAGCTATTGGAATATGTAAACAAAGTAACAAATCGGTTGTGTCACCCCAAGACTTTCCCGGCAACCGCCTCAAACCCCCTTCCTGAACTCCCCCCCCCCCCCATTTCTCCGGATTTTTCTCAAGATATTCCCGATTTTTTAATCAATTGAATATTATCGATTGGATTTTCTTTACGTCACGTAAATTACCAACCTGAGCATAGCTATCAAAACAAAGATAGAATCAACCTAATATGTCATTCCTATTTTTTTAAAAATACGGTTATCCATCGTTCGAATCGTGAGTAGAAAAAAGCACTTTTGGTTTTTCCAATTTTTCAGGCAACTTTCCAATTCTCCTTTCCGTTAGGACCTTATCTGGATTATTACGAACATTAAAAAAAATAGCCAAATCAGTTAAGCCGTTTCACCTAATATGTATCGATATAATCGATGCTAATATGCGGTTACCAACGAACAGCATTTCATTTTTGTTTATATATATTTCTAATATGTATAATACCCTCTTACAAAAATTTACCTTTACCTTTGCATACAGGTCACTGCCAGCGATTGTAAATCTCCGCCAAAATCTATAATGTCATTGGGAACCTCCTGTTGCAATATCACTTTGCTTCCGATCCAGCTTGCTATTGATATGTGCACATACATCGACAGATCAGATACACTAACAGTATTAGAATTACAATTATCTGAGTAATTACTTTAAATTTAATCAATTGAGTTGATATTTAAAATGTATATTTTTTAGTGTTCCCTAACTAATTGCATATTCGAAAAAGTAAACATGCTAAAAGACGAAGAAATTGATTTTGATAAATTTGGATATTTCTGCGAGGAACAATCCAAACTCCAACCTGAATCGAAAGCTATTCTGACGGAATTGAAAGATAAATGCAACCAGAATTTAAGTGACAGCCCTGGAAAAGAGTGCGAATCGCTAAAGCTTTTCGATTGCTTGTATGAGACTATTCTATCGGTAAGTAGTGTGAATAAAAAATAGTTAACCCTCCGTCGGGCGCACCTGATCGACAGGCACAGGTCGGAAACTTTTATCTGACCCTCTCCGCCAGACCGGTGTCTGATGTAGCTCCTCCCAGTATATTTCTGACTCGCCGTGGCACATTTACCCCCCCTACTCAGTTTCTTACCCGACGCCGTGGAGAGTAGCAGCATCATCCGTGGCCTGTCAGGGTTGATCTCATCATACTTTTCAAGATGCTTATTTCTCAAGTATTCCGTCACAATTGTTTATTGTGATATTGACTCTGCCATACTTGATATGAACTCGGCTCTTGCCCATATATCTTCTTGGGCTAAAAGTCATGGCATTGTCTTAAATCCTACTAAGACCCAATCAATTATAATTGGCAGTCAACAATAATTGTTGACTGACAGTAATTATTACTGTCTCCTATTTCTCTATCATCTTTACGTCAAGTAGAAATCGAGGGCAACGTCATTGGGTATTCTAAAGTTGTAAAGAATTTAGGCATACTCGTGGACGAGACATTTTCTTGGCAAGCACAAGTCAACGAAGTAAGCAGGCGAATATATAATGGCTTTCATAGCCTTCGGAGGTTGCAGAGATTCCTCCCTGTAAGCACTAAGCAAACCATAATTCAAAGTCTGCTTCTGCCGTTACTAGACTATGCCGATGTCGCATATTTGGATCTCACCGAAAACAGACTGGATAAACTTGAGCGCCTACAGAACGTTTGCATAAGGTACATATTCAATCTGAGGAAGTATGACCATGTTTCCGAGTACCGATCAAAATTGCAATGGCTTCGTATACGGGACCGGAGAAATTTGCATATCCTTTCATTTCTATATAATGTCCTACACAACCCTACATCTCCCTCCTACCTCAACGAGGCTTTTACCGGATTAGGAAGTAATGGTCTCCCACTTCGTTCAAGTCAGAATAATATCCTACGTATCCCAAAACACAATACCACTTTTTTTCCTACTCCTTCTCCGTACATGCAGCTCGACTGTGGAATCAGCTTCCTTTAACTATTCGAGGCGCTAGCTCGCTGTTCACCTTTAAGCAATCATTGAAAAAGCACTTCCTTTCACAATAAATATTAATCATAAATTCTAACCTTTCCGTTATCCCCTCCCTTTCCTTACCTTATTTTGGCAGTTTATTTATTTACTTATTTATTTATTTATTTATTTGTTAATATATCAAAATATGTATGTATATACATATACATACATATAATATGTCAAACTCAAAAATTTATTTATATATTTACATTTTACTTTAGATACACACACAATGTATATTATATGCTATAATTTCAAATTTAATTTTAGGCTATAATTTGTTGCCTACTCTTCTTTTCACACCAGCATGTTGGTTGACTGGAAGATATTGCTGTAGTGTAGCAATAAGTCCGCCATTGTACCTTATTTTATTGTGCAATAAAGAGATTTTCATTTCATTTCATTTCATTTCGTTTATTCAATTAATTTTATGATATAACAAAGATAGTTTTTTTTGTACCTATTATATTTGTATTAAACTGCCTTAAAGTATTTTTTTTTAACTTATTTAATGTTCAAAAATGAATATGTTTATGTGTGTCGATTTTGAAATTGTAATTATTTCTTGTTTTTTTTTTACTTTAACAGTTATGAAACGTTTTTTTTGCATCAAGTTTCACTTATTTCCTTAGTATACATCTTAGCTACTTGGAGAGCTGATATTATTACAGATACAGTTAGCGACTGGGCTAAATGTAAGCGGTGGCTGAGGTGCGGGAAACGGCGTTCGGTCTCCCCACCACAAACATTAACTAGGTTGTCGACAACAGCGGGCGAGCCCGTCACCTCAGGAAATTTTAACGATTCCTGGAGTGATCACCCTGGAGTGAGCGCAGAAGACTTGGACAAAACAGTCCACCGTCAAGCTTCACCACAAACCCGTAAGAGGCCAACGCCTTAACCGCGAGATAGCCAGGAGTGTTACCCAGCGGGCTTACACTCACGCCCTTACTTCCAATTGCGACCAAATTACTCCAGTCTCTCGATTGGTTACGAGTTTGAGGTCGCTTGCGCGGTCCTCTCCCTTACGAAGCGGTGAAACGGTGTATACCGAATCTATCGCGGACCACGGCATCCTTTGTCCGGCTGTTCACCCAGGATCGGGTAGCCGTTGGTCGTTTCGAGAGCAGTCGCCGTAAGGTCCGCAACCACCCCCGCTCTATAGGAAACAGTACTGCTTCCAGACTCCCCCGACTGTTAGTCAGAGTGGACTGAACGATGTGGACTGCTACTTCATCAGCGTCTACTTCCAGTTTGGCGAGGCTGTGGACGCCTACATTGCTGAACTCGCCGCGGCCCTTGACGCTCTTCGGGGTCGGCCGGTAGTGGTAGCGGGTGATTTTAATGCCCGCTCCCCGTCCTGGCACGACGACGGCAACCTGGTCCGCCTGGACAGGGTCGCGAAGGGAAGAGCCGAGGCTGTCGAGGAACTGATAGCGACCTATGGGTTGCATATTGTCAACTCCCCCGGGCAGCCCCGGACCTTCTGTGGCCCCGGCGGGTCCAGCAATGTGGATTTGACGCTGTGCTCCCCTGGATTCGCCCGGGAGATGATGAACTGGACCGTCCACGAATCGTCGTCTTCCTCAGACCATAGACTAGTGACCTTCGACATCCCGGGCAGACAAGACGACCCTCGTCGTTATAACTGCCCGGGCGGTGGGCGGGGTTTGCTGTCCTCACCTATCGCCTTGAAACTCTTAACTGTTAGTCAGAGTGCGCAATCGATTGGCTTATGCCGCACGGTGCGCAGACCGTCCAGGAGCGCCAGAAGGTTGATTCCCAGGGGAAACTAACCATAAGGCCAGAGTCCTACACAGGCTCGCATTTCATGCGTGGAGACCGTCGAAAAGGTGTTGACCCGTGAGTGTGACCAACCCTGAACAGAATGAGTCATCGTGGCCAACTCAGCAAGGGCCCATTAACTCCCAACCATAAACATTAGTGCTGTGATACCACTCGCCCGGTGCTACTACGTTATAGGTAAAGGTGTGTACGCTAACGGAAGAATGCATGTTATACGGACGCCGAACCCCGCACCTCAGCCACCGCTTTCATTTAGCTCAGTCCCAAACAGTAGTTAAATTCAGTTAAAAGCGGCTATTTTCAAACATGTGCCTGCCAGGCACATTACGCCCGAATCGAGGTGGCCCAGACGGAACTCAAGCAGTTTTTATGCGTGACCAAAATTGAAAATAAACCATATTTTAATTTTTAGATATGCCCAGAAGATCTATGGAATGATTCGACTGAATGCAAGGATTCGAAATATTTTATCGAAATGTGTCTAGAATAAAAAGAAATCACAATAAAACTGCAATAATCGATAATTAATGTTTTTATTCGCCTTTATCGCCTTTCGTTTTAGATAGTTTAAAAATAAAATCAAAGTAAAATTTTACATTAACATTGGACACTTATCGACAAATGCCTTTACTTCGTCGCATTCTTTAGTATTGGCCCTTACGTCATCGGGACATTCCTGAAAATTTAAAAATATATAATAGATAGATACAAACGGAGCTGCCATGGAATTCACGAACCGAAATCGGGCCCATCATAATATCATAATTGTACAAGGGGGGGGGGGGGGGGAGCGATGGACTCTGGACTAACACGAACGGCTGTGGTAGGTTTAGGATAACTGTCTTGCCACAGGTTAGCGTGCGCAGTGCAGGATTTACTTATAAGCTACTCAAGCTATAGCTTAGGGCCCCAATCAACGTCAGAATGTTTGACAGCCCGAAGGGGCCCTGAAAAGTGAAAAGGGGGGCCCCTGACTACATGGGTTAATGCGGCACTGAGCGTGCATTTTACCACCCATTCACTCTCCCTTAGAAGCCATAGAATTTGAGATGCAGAAATTTAAGTCTTACTATGAAGGAAGTGATTATTCTTCTCGAGAGACCAAATTCTTTAAAGAGATGTAACAGAGACTTGGCTGGCATGCTGGCTGTAACGCCAACTTCCACCGCGTGAAGTTTCCTAGCGATGTTTTGGCATTGTTGCAAATACCGTCGTCCAAGCGGACTGTACAACGCCCTGGAAAACGGTGTTTGCAACAACGCCAAAACATAGGGTGCCACAAACTTCCCGCAAAAAAAAAATACGTGTGGCACTCGGGGACTGCCGCGGTAAAGCTATTGCATAGTATTTTTAACAACTTATGCAATTATAATTATTTATTTATTTTATTTTTTCTGATATCAGATAACTGCCGTCTATCGGAAAACGTTGAAATTATTCCGAATCATTTGCGACTGCGGAAGCAAATGATTCGGAATAATTAAAACGTCTTCCGATAGAGCGCCGCGCACGAATTTTTTATTCGATAAAGCAAAAAAAACGGATTATTCGAAAAAAATCGTAGATAAAAAGATAGATAATTAAATAATCTTTAAAATGGTGCAGGTTTCATAATAATACGCCAGATAGTATTTGCGTAGTAGTCGTTTTTGTGTTCGGTTAGACCTAATTTCACAAATTAATTACACTATGTAATATAAACAAAATCTAAAACATTCAAAGCTAAGAATATTAGGAAAATGTTCTTGTTTAACATATATTTTTTTCGAATCGTAATCAGTACTCGTTTAGACGTAATTATCAGTTTAAAATCATTAATTATCGTTAAGAAATTTCTTCATTCGGTCGCCGCGCTGGCCTACTAGGCCCGCGATAAAAGCTATGCAATAGCTTAAAAACTTTTCAAGTATTCTATAATACATGGGAATCAAATATACCAAAACAGCACGGGTACAAATTAAACATACTATGATTTCGCAAATGCCGTCACCCAGAAGGGCTTCACTTTTCACCTTCACGCTTCAAGTTGGCGCTCGTGGCATACCAGCGAAGTCTCTGTTACATAGTTTTAAAGATTTTGGTTTCTCCGGGAAAATAATCATTTCCTTCATAGAAAATATATGTAAGACTTAAATTTAAGCATCTCAAATTCTATGGCTTAGAAGGGGGAGGGAATAGGTTCGGTATGCGTATCAGTGTTTTTTTCGTAAAAAAAGTGAATGTATAAATGCCTCCTGCAGGAAGGCCATTTGTGGCAAACACAGTGTTCCAGTTTGCAATGAGTGCAAAGATTAACTTGTTAGGTTTATGATAGTTGTTAGGTAAATTTAATGAATATCCTTTTATATATAAACTACTTTTTTACTAATATTGGGTCCCTACCTATGTACATATGTAATTGCTGTTTTTTCACACTGGCCACTTTGAACTTAGATAACTTGAGGTTGAGTTGAAATTTCGAATTCAAATAAATTTTATTTTAAGGCCATGTTATTCTTTATTAAGAATCAGCTATTTCTTTGTCTTTCCGTCGTTTGTTTTTGCTCAACTATTTTCGTTTGTGCAACCATGGTAAAGTTGAAAATTTGCATTATTTTCTAATATGAGATATTGTGCCGGTGTTTTCTTTTACAGCTTCTTGCACTATGGCTATAAAGTTACTGTAAATGTGTACTGTTATTAACTGCAAACAATGATGGAGAAGCTCGTGATTAAAAAACCGAGCCTGGTCAAACGCTCATTGCCACTGCTTCTGCATGACAACGTATAGCCACAGATTTCACTGCAAAGTCGCAACTTGCATGACTCTCGATACTTGCCAGACCTTGCTCCAATGGGGTTTAATTATTTTTCAGAATTTAGATAACTTTTTACAATGGAAAAAATCAACTTTGAAAGTCGGCGAAAAACGGCTTCAAAGCATTCATTGGTTTTTCTATCCACGAGAGTTTTATAGCAGAGGAATTAAACAACTCCCATTAAAATGAAAAATCTGCATAAATAATAGGGGTCAATATTTCTATTAATTAAATATATTTTTTTCGTACAAAGTTTTTGACCCTAAATTCCCTTTATAGAACAGCAACTTCATAGGTACTAAGGATCAAATATATACGATAATGAAGAAAAAAATTGCAGTTTCAATTTGTTAGTCTCTGAGACTGATAATAAGTGATAGTGTCACTCAAAAACATGTTTAGTAATCTAGGGTTAACCCTTCAGGCCTCGGCCCCCCAGCCGATTGACAAGTTGCTGTCCCAAAAAAATTTAGTAAAAATTAGTAAAAAAATTGAATTACGACACTGTCTCACCAAAACATTAATTACTTCTAAACCACTGTACCCATATTTAAAAAGAAACATATTAACATAATAAAACATAATAAAATCGAACAAATTAAATTAAAATAAAATTAAAACGGGGCCGTCACGCTGAATCGTGTTGTGGCCGATATCAGCCAATCGGGGCCTGAGAGACTCATGCGTCTTAAACTGTGAATTATATTCGTTTTTTTTAACTCTGCTGATCAATAAATACCACAGTCATTCACCATTGGGATTGATATGTGATTCAAAGATCTGTTAAAACTAGTTTTTAATTTCAATTTCATAGATCTAGATGTTATGGCTTACGACCTAGCAGTTACAGAACTGCAACGTCCAAGCCTTGAAGTTACGATTGGTCAGTAAATCGTCCCTCCACAAGTCTTCTTTGTTTCCTTATCCAATGCAAAGCATCTTATATTTCTGAATTAAATTAACTAACCGATATCAGAGTATGTTGGAAACACGTGAGCATCTTCAGTGGCAAACATGTGATTGAAGGAGCAAACTTGTCTAGATTATCGACGCACTTTTCTTCCATTTTTCCGATAAGTGCTCTCATTTCAGGTATTTTTTCAATATCCTCAGCCAGGGATGAAATTATAATATCGTGATCTATTTTTCCATCCTTGATAAAGTTAAGTTTTTCAAACGCACATGTGATGGTCTCGCACTAGAATAGAATAATTAAATTAGGTTTAATTTACTTTACACTTTTTTTTTATAAATTTACTATTATGTCACATAATCTCATGGCATCTTTAGGAAGCAAATTATTAGTAGTCTTAAATATATGACACCTACAGATATTTACACGACAAATACATTTATACGTAATACTAGGTCATTCACTTAGTTACAAACGTCAAATTAAAATACTTAAGTACCTACATAGAAAATCAGTAGGGGAGAATACGCATGAAACGGACGTCCCATGAAGCGGACAAAAGTTAGTGCTCGACTCCTGTCGGAACTAGGACGACGTCATTGCATGTTACTCAAATGTCCTTGGTAATACACCACTCCACGGAAGTATGCTAGTCGCGCTTCTGCGTTTGGCCTCGACAGACGCGTTTGAATTTTTCGTTGCAGAAAAGTAAATTTTTCGTCCGCCGTACCAACCCCGTTACATGTAAGTGTTTTATTTAATTCCATTTTTGTTTGAATATCACGAATATTAATTCACTTAAGTAAATAAAAATGTTGAAATAGTTAAATTAACACGTAGACTCTTAAAAATACACACATTTATTTAATATTTCATCGAGTCCGATGAAGTGGACACCAAAAAGTACCATGAAACGGACGTCCGATTCATGGGTGTCCGCTTCATGGGTGCTCTTTTTCAATTTGATTATTTTGCTGATGGCTGTAAATTCTTTTATTATTTAAAAAAAATGCTATACAAAGTTTAACATATATTGACCCAATATAAGTCATCTTTATTACTGAACTAAAAAACCGAGATTTGAAAGAGTTTTAAAGCCATTATTTTAATTCATTTGTCTAAAATTTATAAAATTTTGTATTTTGTGAAATTACAGCTGATAATGGATACTACTTCCAGTAAAAGATTGAGGCCTTCTAGCGTGGCAATCGAAGAAGCTGTACGGGAAGTCTT